>JASANF010005354.1:0-98096 GCA_030248245.1 Trissonchulus sp. WLG1_4
CTAATAGACACCTTTATTTGAGCAAAGTGAATATATGCCCCACCTGGGAAATTTTGAGATACAACAGAAAAAGTACCGATCTGCAGTCGTTTGCTCATCACAATTTTTCTACGTAAAATACTGTAACACGCCAACTACACATATGAATAATCTATAATTTCACATACATTTAGACTGTTATACTGTAAATGTATGTTAGTAATTTCAGAAAAATTGAGCGTCATACAAGTGCGCTATTACTTATGAAAGTTATGAAACTTAAAACCCAAAAAATAGGTTTCTGTCGTCAACTTTGGAGACCTCTATCTTGATATAGCAGTTGAAATCTAGGGATATTATTGCATGAATATCAGTTTAGGGTCAATATGTGCAACATACATGAAAATGGTTCGAATCAGAAAAACTTTTACTTTTTTGGCCAAAAAAGGTCGATTTCGGTCGATTTTCTCAGAAACCGACTCTTATATTGAAACAAAAAATTTTATGCTATAGCTACCAAATTGTCCAAAAATTTTAAAAAAATTATTTATCACAATATGCACATCAAATGAAAGCTCTTTTCATTCTGAGCAACTTTTCTTCTAAATATTATGGTCAAAATTGTCGCTGAAGAAAATTAAACGCCAAAGTCGGTTCCCCTGAGCGCCACCTTAAATAAACAGTCTACTTGCGCATAAAGGGGCAGCCAGACTTGTTATTTACAACCTTGGCGTAGCAAATCATACTATCGCTACGTAATCATTGATAATGAATTGTGTTGTCAATAGTGTATGTTTCCATTTGTTTTATTTCCGTTTACGCGTACGATCCTTTTTTCATTATTTTTTGTATCTCAGTTTTAGTGTACTGTTTTCAGACTGTATTTATTTTTATGGGCGCCATAATATAATACATTGAACAATGGATAACTGTTGCATTTTATCAAGAGTACATAATAGTGTCTCAGTCTCACTCTACAGAAGAAGTTGGTCTTATAAATTGCCGTGATTTTTCAGGTCGCACTGGAAGATATGACTGGCAGCTTCCGTCGAGCTGAAGAAGGGCGTGTGAGAGCACAGCAAGCCTTGGAAGAAGCCTCTGCTCAGCTGGAGGATACCCGCTCTCGGGCAGCACAAGCTGACAACCGCATTTTGGCACTGGAAACACAAGTGGCCAAATTGGATGGTATTACACTTCTTTGTGTCAACAATACTATGATATTTGTACAAAAGTAGGGTACTGCAACAGAATATGGTTTAAATTATCATTTTTAGGTGGAAATTGCTCGATTTAGGCATTTAGGGGGCTGTTACTTCATTCTACAAGACCTACAATATTGTAACAATAAAGTTAGTGCAAAATCAGGTGATTCGTTATTAAGTCGTCATAGTTCATACATTTTGTGTTACTGAATCCGGGCTTTTACTTAGTCCATTTAGTTTGCCTGAAGATCTGAAGTGAATTCATATATCAGCATATATATAGCAGCTGTTTCTGTTTTGTTGTTCACCGTTAGCTCTTTAACTTGTAGGTGTCCGTCGTGATGCGGAGTTCAAGCTGGACAATCTCAACTCAGCCATTCGCCGCACTTTGGGCATTCGCAAGACCACCACCGGAATGCTACGACGACCAGGCTCGCCGGCTACTCCAACAAGAGGTCTTTAAATGGTTGTTTTGGTCATTAATTGGTCAAAAAAATTTTAAAAATTCAAAAAACTTTTTTTGCTGAAAAACAAACGTATGGTAGACTGAGACAGAAGAAGTGTTACGGTGGAGACCGAGCTCATATAATAAGAGCCTGAACTGAAGTTGCGTGATGCAGCTTCATTCGATTTGGAAAACAAATGAATCTATTTCTGTGAGTTATGACAGTTGGCTTTTGTTTGCGCAGCGATTCATCAGATCTTAGTGGTGATAACGTTCTTGTATTACTTGTAAATTATTAATTTGTTCTGTATGGTTTAACCAGTGATTGATTTAATTAATTAGTTTACTGCCATTTTATTAATTTAGATTAATATTTAATTTTAGACCGATCCAGTGGACGTCTGAATGAAGTGGACGCTGAACAGGTCCGGTCCACGCTCAGAGATATTTTGAATGGTCTCGGCTCTGCCGAAAGAGACAGGGTAAATGCCTAATTTGGTTCGAGTTATGTTCACTAAGTAGCTGGTATATTTCTGGTGGGGCTTGGGCATACATGGGCCTGGGGCGGGGGTTTGGGCCTCCTTAACCCAAAATGATGGCTGACAAAACTAAAATGGGCGGAAAAGTTGCTCCTCAGCCAAATTCGCTAGCTGCCCACGTCTGGGCTTGGGCTGGGGTTGGTGCTCCTGTCCTACATTTCAAGCCGGAACCTCCTTAACCCAAAATGATGGCTGACAAAACTAAAATGGGCGGAAAAGTTGCTCCTCAGCCAAATTCGCTAGCTGCCCACGTCTGGGCTTGGGCTGGGGTTGGTGCTCCTGTCCTACATTTCAAGCCGGAACCTCCTTAACCCAAAATTTTGTCTCAGGGTACAGCGATTTTTGGTCAGACTTTAGTGAAACGCCATTTGTGTGTGTGTTGTACGCATTGACTCCTTGTTTTGAGGATGAAGCCAAAGCTGAAGTTGCCAGTTTGAAAACTCAGGTGCGGGAATTGGAAGAGTCGTCTCATAGAGTTGATCAGAAATTGCAGAATGTGCAGCGTCAACTGATGGAAACGGAAGAAGGTAAAAGACATTTCCGTCGAAAAAATCGTGGTGTTCATGTTTGCTTATTATCGTATTTTGTGACATATTCTGTTGGTTTAGTTCATGGAAATTTTACCACAAATGTTTTATAGAGCTAGTCCAGTAATTTTTTGCGTTAGGTAATTGGATCCGATTAATGTGATTAGTCAATGGCTATTCAATTTTAGTCATATGTTCAAATATACCGGTAGAGTGTGAAACTCGTCTGACACCCTGTGCCATTTGGTCCTTTTATTTTTTAGTTTTGTTTCGACCACATTGAAATTGGCTGGCTTATTTCTTCAGCCTCTAGTGTTTCTCTTATGCCAAAGTCTAATGCTCTGATTAGTTTTCTTCACTAACATGTTTTTGGTCTCATTGGTGTTCAGCCAAACGCGACACGGAAGGCAAGCTTCAAACCACGCAGGCTCAGCTGTCGATAGCCGAAGAGAGTTTGCGACGAAACGAGAGGGAGCGGAAAAGTTTGTCGGAACAAGTGGACAATTTGCAACAGCAGCTCGGCAGCAAGGAAGCGGAACTCAGACAATTGGATGTGAGTTACATACAGTGACTGTATCAAGAGTACGCTATTGTCTCTGTCAAACTCAGACAATTGGATGTGAGTTACATACAGTGACTGTATCAAGAGTACGCTATTGTCTCTGTCAAACGCGGAACTCAGACAATTGGATGTGAGTTACATACAGTGACTGTATCAAGAGTACGCTATTGTCTCTGTCAAACGCGGAACTCAGACAATTGGATGTGAGTTACATACAGTGACTGTATCAAGAGTACGCTATTGTCTCTGTCAAACGCGGAACTCAGACAATTGGATGTGAGTTACATACAGTGACTGTATCAAGAGTACGCTATTGTCTCTGTCAAACGCGGAACTCAGACAATTGGATGTGAGTTACATACAGTGACTGTATCAAGAGTACGCTATTGTCTCTGTCAAACTTGCAATAGGTACCTAAGTTTCCAAATGTTTCACTTTTTTTTTCAAATGTTTTCCTCATATTATTTGTTCGGCTTTTCATATGAGCAGCCTTATTGGTTTAAGTTTTAGTCATATTTATATTGGCAGCATTGTACCAGAAAATGGCTCAGCATATAGATAGAAATGAGTCCGTAGCAATACCGCCTGGCTCCGATCCTTGAATCCGAACTCACCAAAAAAAGCTAAATAAATCTGGTCAGCTAAGAACATCCTAGACTATTTCGATCTTCAATGGTGAAGAATGAAGACTTGTTAGTTTTAGGACAAAATCAGCAAAATGCGTGCCCAAGAGACTCGCTCTGAAGAGGAGCGGCGTGTCCTGCGGGAGTCACTGGATGCTGCCGAGAGCAAGGCTTTGCATTTGGACACGGAGCGGCGAAATTTGGAGTCAGATCTGCAGAAAACGCGGCTGATGCACAGCGATAAGGAAACTGAGAAACAGGTGGGCAATTATTAGTGATATTAAGTATTAGCTGGTGTAGTGACAGTTTAACTTTAGCATTAGAGTTTAATACGTACAGCTATAGACCTACAAGGATGGCTATGTTTAGTAGAGAAGCCAGGTTTTGCCGGTAAGAACGAGGATAGTAAGGGTTTTACTGAACCGTGTTTGCAGCCGATTAGCTGTGCCACACACTTGCACACTTGCTAACGTCACCGACAGGGTGGCTATTTGCGTTGGTCAAATAGATTACGAAAAACTTGCAGTTGAAAACACCTTGGGATTAAGGGTCGATTCATACGTGCGTATGTCCGTCTAGCTGGCAACGTAATGAAATAATCACGCCACGCATTAATCTTTTACACTATTAGTGGCGTGATTATTTCGTATTTTTGCCGGCTGGATGGACATACGGCTGTAAGTATAAATCGACCCTAAGATGCTTGTCTGGCCCATCTCTGTTCATTTACCCACTAGTTTCTGATTTCCAATCTTTTTTTTTATTATGACATTGTTGACAGATTCAATTTTGATTGCTGGTCATTTTCAGGTTGCCGAGGAACGCCTGGAAGCTTTGACTAATCAACTGCACCAAGCCGAGGAAAAAGCCACTTCTCTGCAGCTCACCGTGGATAGACTGAATTTGACCATCGCACGAACGGAAGAAGGCGAAACTCAGTTAAAGAATAAGGTATATGGGGGCGCGTTTTCTAGTAACGCGTTTTCTAGTAAACGAATGTAAAAAAACTGAATTTTTTAATTTTACAGTTTTTTCTTCGTTAGGTATGTGTTTGATGGCCGATAGTATACTATTTGAAAAGTTTTTTAAGGTTGATCCCCAATTCAGGGGTTTTTTTTTGTGCAAAATACTGTGCATTTGCACAATTGAAAAGTATTTTGCACAGTCTAAAATTATTTTGCACAAACTTTGCACAACCTTCCAGTCCAGAAGAATTGACGGTCCGACGTCCTCTCTCCACGAAGAGTCACTTCTTTGGTTCTGGGCCCCAAAAATTTTTTGGCACGTCCCGCGTTAGCCAATTTACAGAGATATTTCTGAAAATTTCTGAGTTTTCTACCCTGCACCTGTTTATGTTATGTATATATATGCATAAACCCAAATGAAAGCAGACAGTTAGTTACCTATTCTACCCAAGGAGCCGCCCGACAACGGCATTTTTCCTTACTAGTATATAATAACGGCATTTTTCCTTACTAGTATATAATATACAATATGGACGAAAATTACACAAGAGAGCTCTTGAACCTTAAACAAAAACTTTTTTTTATTTCAAATGCTTAATCTTAGTTGAGGGCGAGGTGGCAAACATACACTAGCACGTACGAACCGTCCAGCGACCAACGATGTTTAGAAGAAGACAAAAGACTTGCGTCCAGCCAGAGGCTTTTAAAAATTATTTTCTTTTTTGTTAGGATAGGGGCACAGAGTATATGGGGCACAGAAAAAATTTAGACAAGGGCATAGACTTGTTGCCTGGTGGCTGATAACTCCCAAGGCCCAAGCCCTAATTTTATTTTTATTCATTTCTATTCATTTATTTTTATTTATTTCCCAGCCACTGAGTTTATTTTTCAGATGAAATGGACCATAATAATTATTACACTTTGTAAAACCACTTCATCATCAAAAACTGTTAAAATCGTTGGCTTCTGGCTCAGGGGGCTGGCGCGGGGCGCACCCAGGACGGGGGGGTTCAGCGGGTTCTCAAAAGGTCCCCCCCTTTGGTTTTTGTGGTTTGCCGGCAAAAATTACCGACATTACCGACATCTCCAATTGACCAAATTGGGCCCAAAAATCAAAATTTCCCCAATTTTTTCTTCTGGGGGCTGCCGCCCCCAGACCCCTGTAACTCTGTGGCTTACTATTCTTTGTTATTGTTTTGTCAAAGCCTATGCATGTCTACACGAGTACAGTATTTTGCAATTACATACCTATGTAATACACTGTCTGATGTGTCGTTTCTAATTTCCATCTATTGTTCTAATTTCTTTAGCGGAAAAATTTTTGATACTTCAGTTGACCAAATTCGGCCTAAAAATTGAAAAAGTCTTAAATTTTTTCTGGGGCTGCCGTCCACCCCTGCAACTTGGTGGCTAAAATGGCTAACAATTGCATCTTTAATCATTACTAAAAATGATGATGATGATATTGGCCCTCGTTGAAGCATCCGTCAATGTCAGTATCCCAGGTGCTCGGCAACAGCAACCGGGTTTGTCCACAGGGATTGTACGTCGAGATTTGTCGGTTTTGCTGCACAACTGAAGACATGGGCGGTGTTGTGAGGCCCAGTGCTGCAATCGGGGAAGGTGTCTTGAACGGTGTGATCAATCCTGGCCATGTATGAGTTCAGGTGTCTGCTATAGCCCGTTCTAAGTTGAGCCAGGTGTGTCCGAGCTGGTCTTGATAGAGATTCTTCACTGGGGCAAACGGGTGGTGGATACCCACCCAGGATGAGGTTCTGCCTGTACCCGTTTTTAGTGGCTTCAACTGCTAAAGTGTGCAGAGATTTGAGGCCTTGTTTGAGGTTTTCATCAGACAGAACACTGTTGGCTGGGAGAAGGTGGCCATAGTCGGCGGCATGTTTCCACCACACGTTTGGTTTCATGCGTGCTCTCGGGGGCGACGGTTGCCGACACAATTCATGACAGGGATGCTCTGGGTGGTGGCAAGAGAAGGCGAATTGACGTGCCATTAGTCCGTTGTGGTTTCTGACTGGTAATTCTGATGCTTCTCTGTGTAGGTCGTCGATATCTGTCATTAGCAGACATCCCGTGGCAGCTCGGAGCGCGACGTTTTGTGCGCGTTGGAGACGATTCCAGTTCGTCTGTGTCACTATCGGTTCCCAGACTGGACAGCAGTAGCTCAAAATGGATCTGCTGATAGCTCGGTATGTCAGTAAAACAGTCTCTTTGTCACTTCCCCAGGTTGAACCGGCTAGCGCTTTCAGGATAGAGTTGCGCTGTTGTACTCTGAATGCTATCATCTTGCAGTGAGGGCCGAAACATAGCATTGTGTCCATGGTTACTTCTAGTAGTTTCGGCGTTTTGACCAGGGGCAGGAGACTGTTTTTGAAGAACACCCGTGGATGGACTTTTGCCTGTGCCGTTTGCGGTGTGAACAGCGTGATCGATGATTTGCTGAGAGAGACAGTGAGGTTTCGACTGTCGAAAAAGCCAGCGATTCCCGGTAGGTATTGGTTCAACTGGTCTTAAAGGTCAGCAATGATTGGTCCCGATGTGTAGATCGTCACGTCGTCAGTGTAGCTGACCACTTTTACTTGTGCTGGTGGTTGGGGTAGGTCTGCCATGTACAGGTTGAATAAGCTGGGCGACAGTACGCCACCTTGGACGACGCCTTGTCTGATTGTACGGGCTTCAGAGAGCTGGTTGCGAAACCGGGAACAGTACTTTCGCTTGGCGACCATGGATGTAGTTGATAATCCAGCGTTTGACACTAAACTCGCAGTGGGTGCGAAGAATGAGCTCTGTTAGAGTATTATGATCGACCGTATCAAACGCAGCAGTCAGGTCTACAGCGACTAGAACTGTGCGATGAGCCGGGGGTCTCTGGTTGAATCCATTGGCGATGTCGGAGACTATGTGCGTCAGAGCGGTGGCTGTTGAGTGCTTCGCCCGAAAGCCGTGTTGGGACGGCTGTAGCTGAACATGTGGAACCAGAAGGGGCAGCAGTAGTTTTTCCATGATTTTTGCCGCATTGCATAACAAACTGATGGGGCGCCAGTTCTTTCCTTCGGTGACGTCTTTGCCTGGTTTGGATAACGGTATTACCACTGAGTGTTTCCATATGCTGGGTATGATGGCTGTGCGCAGCGAAGCGTTAAACAGAGCAGTAAGAAACTGTATGGCAGTGGGACCAAGGTGCTTGAGGTGTAGGATGGTTAGACCGTCAGGCCCAATAGCCTTTGAAGGCTTTGCCGCGGCTATGGCTTTGCGTGTGGCTTCTACCCTGAAGGAGGGAGCGTTGGCTAGCGATAGCTTTTGAGTTGCACGCATGTTTTGGCGGTTGGTTTTATTACCCTTGGTGGGCAGGGCTTGAGGCACATACTGGCGGCAGAACTGATTACATATCGCAGTGGTTGACGTGTGAGTTTTACCATCAAACGTGATAGCTTGATTTCTGGGCACGCTTGCTTTGTTGTTCAATGATTTGACTTTTTTCTAGAGGTCAGCGGTGCCAGTTTTGTATGACACATTGTTCATTGCCTCTCTCCATTGTTTCCTTTTGTCAGCAAAGATCACGTTATTGATGTTGTGATTTAGCACTTGGATGTGGGCGCTCTTTGGGTCAGAGTTCCGCATCCGGTCCCTTTCTTCGATTAGAGCCTGCACGTGTTCGGGGATTTGGTATGGTTTGATGTTCATCACCCGTCCTCTTGGAATAAATCGGCTTGATGCATCTAAGAGTGTACTTCTGAATAGGCGTTCTGCTTTCTCTGGGTCGTTAGGACATTCAGTTCTGGTGAAAACGTCTTCACAGTGACTTTGAAACAGGTCTCATTTGGCCTTTTTGAAGTTGGTGAAGCAGCTACTTGGCGGTCCATTAGTTTTGCTGGTTGGGATGGTAATAGTAATTGGTAAGTGGTCACTGGGCAGGGCCGTGGTTCTGTGCCACGTAGCGGATAGGACTATGTCATCGGATGCAATCGACACATCGGGTGAGGTGGCGGTGCCGTTGGATGGGTGACGGGTCGGGCTATCTTCATTCAAAGGCGTGAAGCGACTTTGTTGAAGTTCATTGGCGATCAGTTCACCCCGTTGGTCTGCTTCGCGGTTGCTGAACCATAGCTCGTGATGAGCATTTAGGTCACCTAGCAACAGAGTGGAGCCCGGCATGTTCAATTAACGCTACGTAGCCGTGGGCGCAGGATGACTGCGGCGGGATGTAGCAGTTAACGATGTTCATTTGGTTGCCGTTGAGCTTGACAGAAATACCGGACTGTTCGATGTGGGTGTCGCCTTGTCTGGTAGGGAGCTGTAGAACACGGAAATTCGCAGTTTCATGAACCAGGATTAGTAGGCCTCCACCACCATTGTTTGAAGGCCGGTCGGTCCTGACACAGGTCCATGCAGGGGTCCTGATGGTAGCACTAGAAGTTAGCTTTGATTCTTGAATCACGGCTACCTGATAGTTCCCATTATTCAAGAACTGCAGGAGTTCATCTAATTTATTTCGGACGCCATTTACGTTGAGCTGCAAGATTTTAAAGTCACTGGAGCTTTTATCAGGTGGTTGTTGCATTTGTGCAGGACGCACCCGGGATTGTGTCATGATGCGCCCAGCAACTGGGCTGGTCTTGTTGGAGCATGTCTGGCACTTGAACGAGTTTGCGTCGTAGTGACTAGTGTGACGCAGTTCTGAGCAGACTAAATGAATCCACCGTTTGCAAGATTTGCAGAAAACAGAATATTCACGAGTTGAAACAGCTTTTGTGCAGACACCACAGGGCCACCGGGGACCTGGGTTTTGTTCAATACCAGCACGTATCAACAGGATACGGAGTAGGGTGGCTGGTATTGCCCACTCCGTGAACAAAAACACATCTGGAGCTTCGAGGGAAGGTAGATGTGCGCCATTGGCCAGCTTCTTCTGGAGGCTGGGTGGACCCGCGACGCCAACTGTTGCCATGGTTGACGTAAACCCACAACGGATTGTGTGCTTCGAAGACGCTGCGCGCTTGAGGTCCAGTACTAAAAAAACAATTACTAAAATTACTAAAAATCAAAGCGTCATACCCCCCATGCTCTGCCTGCCGCGATTCCGCAACCACATTGGTAATAGAGACATGCAAAAAGTTCAGTCAAATTTTGCAATTGCGCAATGCTGACTTTGCGCTTCTGGAATTTTCAACCTTATTTTAGGCTTAGTGGTTTAAAATTTGGATACCAAAAACTTGCACACTGCAAAAGTAAAATGCACAGTCAAAAAGTATTTTGCACAGATTTTGCACATTTTCGAAAACGAAAAAAAAACCCTCCGTTGATCTAATATGTTAGTTGTATTATTTTAGCTGGAAAATTTGAGCAAGTGTTTGTCGGAGCAGACGACCGCCGGAAATTCGATGCAGGAAAAAATGAACATGTTGCAGCAGCAACTGCGTAATTCGGAACACGAACGACAGATTTTGCAGGATCGCATGGAAGCTGCCAAGTCGGTCACATTATTGATTTCTAAGGGCTTTTTCGTAAATTGTATTTAGTGGATGTGATTAACTGGATTAACTTCAAAAACTCAACATAACATTGACGAAGTCCAATCCAGTTAGTTTTAATTTATGTACAGGCCTTTGCGGCCGAGCTTGCCATTGGTGACCCTGGTTCAATCCCCGGGTCCCTGTCATTGGCTAGGTCACCGTAACTTGGTGTTTTTGCCAAGACTTCAATATTCAATACCTTTTAAGAATCAATCTCTGAGACGTTCTGTGACTGATTGGAAAACTATTGGACTGCTACACTGACTACAAGTCGCTAGAAACCCTTGCAGTATGTCCGTTCAGCTGGAAAACAACTAAATAAGTCCGCCACTATCTCATGCTTCAGTAGCGGCGAGATTATTTTCGTATTTCTGCCGGCTGATTGATTTATAGCTGTAATTAATGCGGCCCTTTAGTTTTTCTGTTGATCCAGTGAGACACGATTGTTACCAATATGATATTTCAGAAACAGTCTGGCGGACTCAAAGCGACAATTGCGTGAGATGAACGATAAATTGTCAGAGAATGGCCGTCAGCTGTCTGATAATGAGTATCGCCGAATGGAGCTGGAAAACCAAGTCCGAGCATTGCAAGCCGTACGTTCCAAGTAGTAATTGATTTGTAGGAGTTATTTTAGTTACAAAAAACTATCAGTAAGTGCTTATGTCTCATCATGTTTTGAACGTAAAAAACTTGTTAATTAAGTAGATTGGATTTTTTTATATTTGCAAGGACCTAAGATAGGATCACTTTCACAGCTGTCACGAAATTGATGTCCATTTGGATTACTCTTTTTGTGCGTTATGTTGCTGGCCTGACAGAAAAATCTGCAAGTAATAATCAGCCGTTAATAGAAACCATGCTGAAGTACTAAACCATACTTATTGTTCAAATGATAGTGAAAAATTATTATTATAGTCAAATGTAAACTTATTTGCAGGCCCTGAACGTGCGACAAGAAGGTGAGAAGGAGCTGTTGCGTAAGCTGGAAGACGCGCACAATCAACGGCAACAGGCGCAAGAGAAAGTGCAGGAGTTGCAACAGGCGTTGACGCAGGCGGAATTCCAGCAGCGCGAGTTCCAGCACATTCAGCAAAGACTGGAGAAGGATAAAGTGGGCCTGAAGAAAACACTGCAGACGGTGGGTCGGGATGTTGATCGTTGGAAGAATAGTAGAAGAGTTGGGGGAGTGGGGGGGAGCACCCAAAATCAAGGGGCCGATGGGAAGGCTCCCAAAAATGTGGACAAAGTTTGTTCAAAATTGCACTTTTTTGAAAAGTTTTCAAAACTTTACAAACCTTAGTGTATTTTTGGTCACCAAAATTTAGCCAAAGAGGCCCCCCATAATTTTGACTCCGTTATTGCGTTAAACTAGTGAGTAATTTTAGTTGGAGGAGGAGAAGAAGCAAACCGAACGCATTGTGAGCCAATCGACGGTGGAGCGAAGCGCGCTAGACAAGTCGCTGTCCGGCATCGAGAAGGAGAACATGGACTTGCAGCACAATCTGCACAAGTTGCAGGCACAGCTCGCCAATATGGAGCAACAGCACGCACAAAAGTAGGGTGGCACAGCTTGCTGCAACAGAAACTGTCATTCAAATGACTCCATTTATGAAAATGAACTTGTTGATTTATTAAACTTTTATTAGTTAGTTAATTGCATAATTATTATGGAGAATCAGCTGTTGGTAAAATGCATTAATTCGTATTTTATGAAGGCAGTTGGTCAGAGATTTTGGTTGGTCGTTAAAAGTTTTTGGTCGCTATAGAACAAACGGGTAAACCACAAAACTTTGCAAAAATTTCCCAAAAATTTTTCACATAAGAATACTAGATTTATCTACGTGTCAAAATTAATCTACGTGTAATATTTGTTCAGATTACTGGAAATGGGCGAACGTCATCGTCGTGAGGTGGAGGGCGAACTGGAACGACTGAAATCGGACAAGTTTCAGAGCGAGCGAATGCTCGAGAGCCGCGAGCGACTGCACCAGCAGCGCATCAAGGGGCTCGAGGAACAGGTGAGTGTTGAATGAGGCCTCGGGTGGCAGTTACATTTGCTGGAAAGTTTTGGGAAACCACTGCAAGGTTGTGGAAAGAAGTGGGACTGAACTTCAAATTGAGCAAAATATTTAAATGTAAGATCTAGCTATTAAATAGCTCAGTGTTGCCAGAAATAAGCATAGTATATTATATTTAACTGGTATCCGATGCCAGTTAGCACATTATACAGAAGTGCTATCTAATAACGACATGTTGTAGTGCTAATTAAGCATCAGACTGTAGCACAGCATTTTGTTTCTGTGAGCTGGAAGAAGCAAACAATAACAAACGCTTCATCGGCTCAGCTATAGCTTGCTTACTGCTTACTTTGCTTATTCGGCTTCAGTGTTGCCACTGCTCTGCCGGTGAAACCATTTCGTCTACGTCAGCTCCGATATAATTCTTCTCCATTGCACTCGATTTGTGGCCATGTCTTCGCACAGCCTGAGCCAATTGTTCACCCAGTTGCTGCCGTACGGTACCCTCAGCGGGTGGACGTCCTTATCGATGGTTCGACGCCAATTACGTCTGACACCACCAGCGGGACGTCGCCAGGCATTTGGTGGTACAGAATATAGCAGCATCTTTGGGAATTTGTCTCCGGTCATTCGTAACACGTGGCCCAGCCATCGTAGCCTGCGCTTTTTGATGGTTTTCTCCAGCGTCTCATGCCTTCCGATTCTGTCGCGTACTGTGGTGTTGCGAATTCTGTGGTGGTAGGTGATGCGTAGGATTCGGCGATAGCAGTCCATTTCAAAAGCTTCCAGACGCCGCAGATCTGCAGACAGGGTTGGCCAGCATTCACATCCGTATAGCAGGACAGATTTCACAATGGTGTCATAAACCGCCATTTTCGTGCTTAGCCTGATGTTGTGATCTTTCCATAGTTTCTTCAAGCTGGCGAAGACTGCTTTCGCTCTGCCTATTCGCAGTTTGATCTCATGCGAAGGGTTGCCTGAGCTGCTGATTTCGCTTCCGAGGTAGACGAAGGCGTCCACATCAGTCAGCTGTTCTCCATATGCAGTTACTTGGCATGGGGGAGCTGAGCAGGCCATCACTTTGGTTTTCTGAGTGTTTAGTCTCAGTCCAACCTTAGATGCCTGGTTGCAGACTGCCGTTATCATCCGTTGTAGCTCGGTTTCCGTTTCAGCGAGTAGTACTACATCATCTGCGTAGTCCAGGTCCGTTATTGTCAAACCATCGCTTGAGCAACGTACGCCTGCCACGTTCCTTAGGGCGGTGCGGAGAGTCCAGTCGATTGCACAGTTAGAAAGAAGTGGCGAGATGAGACTGGCTTGCCGCACGCCAGTAGTGACTCTGAAAGTCTGTGAGTGCTGGCCGTATGCGCGGATGCAGGACACTGAGTTGTTGTACAGCATAGCTATGATCCGAACAATTTTGTCCGGGACTCCGTCCATTTTCAGTGTATCCCACAGGCTGTTAGGGTCTATAGAGTCAAAGGCGGACTTGAAATCCAAGAAAGCTGCGAAGGTTGGCTGCTTGTACTCGTTTCTCAACTCGAGTACTTGGCGTAAGCAAAAGATTCGGTCCCCGCAGCCCCTGCCGTAGCGGAAGCCGGCTTGGTTTTGTCGCAGGATGTCGTCATAGGGCTTTGCCAACCGGCTTAGTATGATGGACTCCAGAACTTTGAGGGCGCTGCACAGGAGGGAAATTCCTCTGTAGTTTTTGCAGTTGGAATTATCACCTTTTTTGTATATTGGCACAACGATGGCTTGTTGCCAGTCGGTAGGGATAATTTCTTCGCTCCATATACGCCGTATGATAGTCAACAGGGCTAGCCGTGTCGGTTCTCCACCTGCTTGTAGCAGTTCTGGTGCTATTTCGTCTATTCCTGCGACCTTGTTTGGTGGGTATTTTTTTTTTTTTTTTTTTCTTATTTTTCCCCCCACAACTTAAACCTCTTTCCTTACCCCTTTTACCCCTTCCTTTTTTTTTAATTTTTTTTTTAAAAAAATTTTTTTTTTAATTATAAAAAAATTATTTTTTTTTTTTAAAAAAAATTTAAAAAAATTTTATATATATTTTAAAAAAAAAAAAATATAATTTTTATTAAAAAAAATTAAGCCGTTTGAAAGCTGCGTTTATCTCATCGTCCGTTGGCGGGGTGGTGTCGATGTCGAGATAGCCGTAGAAAGTCGTATCACATGCCTGTAGCGCGTCGTGTGGGGGAGGACAGTTGAGCATTTCTTGAAAGTGCTCTCTCCAGCGATCTAGGCGTTTTCCCCAGTTATTGATAGTAATTCCGTTGCTATCCGAGATCGTTTCGCTTAGCTTGCCGGCGTTTTTCTTCATATTTTTGACGGTCTTAAACAAGGTTGCTGTATCACCGCGCTCCTGGGCTCTGTTTGCCTTTGAGGCAACTGACAGCCAATATTCTTCCTTGTCGCGCTGTATGGACCTGCGGACTTCGACGTTCAGGGCTCGGTCATATTTGTTCATCCGGCGTTTTTCGACAAGTGATAGTGTTCTGTTGCTTATCCATTCATTACACTTTGATTTTCTGCGGCCGATGGTGGTTTCTGCGCAGTGATGTATTGCAGACTTCAAGTTGAACCATTCTTCTTCGATTGACAGGGGTGCACCGCCCCTAGAGAGACGTTCGTTTAGACAATGCTGGAAGCGTGCCGCGACTTCTGGCTTCTTGAGTTCGGCGAGGTCATAGCTAGGTCTTTGTTGCTTGAAGTTGGACTTGAGTCTGATTTTGACGGCTGAGCGGACCAGGGCGTGGTCAGATTTGTGGTCGGTACCCCAGTACGACCTGCTGTCTCTCACCGACGATTTGAAACGGCATCGAACCATGATATGGTCTATTTGAGATAGGTATCGTCGGTTCGGTGCTTGCCATGTCATAGCTACAGCTATAGCTAAACGTATTATTTGTTATAGGTGGCCACTCTGAAAGATCAGCTAAATATGGAGCTGCGTCGTCGCCAGGATTTCATCAACCGCTCGCTGGCCGCCGGAAAGGATATAGCCCACATCCGCAGCAACCTGGATCGCTCCCTCAGCACTCTGCGCTCTGATTCGTTCCTGGATTCTATTCTGGCTGAAACCGCACCGGCCGGCAGTCCAAGGGGCCGAACCTTGAGCCCCAGCCGACGTCCCAGGCCTTTGAGCATGCTCTCGCCACTGAAGAAACCACCGCTAGGCGTGGCAGGAAGTAGCGCTGGCCTGCACCGAAGAGGACTTTGAGTTTGATTTAAATTGAGTATGAGTAACGTAGTGTTGGATTGAATTTGAAATTTTAAATTCTATATAAGGTTCTTATCTTATGCTGGTTTTAAGTGTGTAAAACTTTGTGTCGCAGTCGCAGAAGAATTGTCATTCTTTAGAGTAATGGTTTGAATCAAAGGATATAAGGTGTTTTTGTTTATTCTTTTATCGCTTCTGTGCTCAACTCTGCGCTTGTGCATGTCGGTCAAGTTTCACCAAAAGATTAACTGCATTTTATTAATTTTCAGACGAAAATGTAGTAGGATCAGTGCGCAAAGGCAGCTGTTGTTTTATATACAAAAGTAGCTATGCTTTTTGTTATGGGTGCAATATTAATAGTATATATATTTATATGTGTGCATGACTGTTTATAGAACTTAATGTTGTAATTTTTTATTTATTATTATTCAAAGTTGAGGTTTATTATTGGTCAAGTTGTAGTTTGTTGGCAGTTTTTGTGACGAAATTAAAAAAACCGCAGACGAAATGAGAAATTGTATAAACTTGTCCGAACAGACTTTTTGTTTTAATCAATCTAACCACTGTTTCTGTGCTTTTTATAAACGAGTGACAGGAAATCATGATTTTTTATGTGTCTTTAACAGTAATAATTGTGTACTATTCATTATTTTAGCGTTGTATTTTAGCCTTTCTTTCAAGTGCACTTTCACATTTAGTTGTTCTTGCTTGTTTTCACATTTTTTATTTTTCCCTTCCGTCCTGTGTACTATTTCTAAAGTTGTGACGCTGTATGTTCTGTGCATTATTAAGGTAGCTCGTGGAAATTTTGAATAGCTTAGGAAAAGCAGAGGAAGACTCTTCATGTAATTATTTTTATAGTTTCACCGAACGGATTACTTGTAACTTCTGAAACATTCGTTAAAATTAATTGTGCTATATCTTCAATTTTATTTGCACCAGTAGAAAGTATATATTACTCTGCACAATAAATTGATTGCTGAACACGATCTTAATATTGCCCAAATGTTTTCAGTACATTTCAGTACTTTTCTCTATCAGTTTTAGAGGCGCAGGTTATAATTCATGTGACATTTATCCAGACGTTACTTGGTTAGGTTTCGTTTTTTTAAAATTTAGGCATAAAATAGTTTTCACTGCGTTTGGAACTTTCTTTTAATGTCGATCTTTGATAAATTAAATTTACTGTTCGAGTGTTGTTATGTTAACTGATATACTTAATGCAGAATAATGTTTTATGTTAATGTTTACGGTCATAGTCGATTTAAACATCTTGTCCGTTTGATCTCTTGCGTTTATGTTTTTATTTGCATTATGTTCCAGTATAGGCTTAGGCTTAGGCTTAGGCTTAGGCTTAGGCCTACTTGCCATTTTGCTTTTATTTATGAGACAGTGGTATTCGGCATCTTTTCACAAAAAATGCAGATAATACACCTATCTTCATTTTTTGTGAAAAGATGTCGAGTACTTCTAAATTTTCCTCAAGAAATGTGTTATATTACCTAATTGCGGTGCTCGTTTATAACATGTTACCCGAATGGTGTGTGCGTGCAGCATTTTATGGTAATTAGCAGTATTTATGGTTTTTCTTTTTTTTACCTTTTTATTGTTTTGTGTATTGTGCTGTCAGCTTGTTTATATTGAATAAATTGTTTTTGAATTGGTTGTTCAGTACCTAACTTTTGCCTTGTTCATAAGTCTGACCAAAAAATATCGAACATAGAGAAACGTGATGGACAGCTCTTACCGTTCACGGACGCTCACGGATAAGTTATTACGTACTTAGGGACAAGTATGAATCAAATTACTCTGGATACAGACGCGAACTTGCATCGACTGTTCACCGCAATTTTTTACGCACCGGCGGCCGTTTTTGTTCGTTATATAGAAGGAAGTGTGTTATAGCGCAAGCAGATGCGCTCGTCATTTTCCATTTTCAGCCCACATGTTTAAGCTACATAAAACATGCAGATTAGAGATGGGATCGGTTTCACTGGAACCGGATGGAACCGGAACCGGACCGGCAGCAATTTTGGAACCGGAACCGGCATGATGCCGGTCCAACCGGTTCCATCATATTTTTTTGTGACCATCAATGTTTTTTTACAGGGCTGTTTGTACATTTTAGTTTTGCTACTGAACCTGCCATATTTTATGTGCAGGCTTTTTATGATGCAGCCAACTTTGGTGACTAACTTGGTGTCCATGACATTTGAAAACGGGTTGGGTCAATTTTCGGATCGAGTCGGCGGGTAGAGTTTCAGCAACCCATAATGTTTGTTAGGTTGTATTACGTCGGCTCAAAACTTTCAGCTTGAAGCTAAATTGCAAAAACTAGTAATTTTCATTTCATTTATACACAATTCAAAAAAATTTGAATATTTTTTTTATATATTTTTTACAGATAAACAAGCTTTAATTTGGCGTATAAAATGGTTTATTACAGCGTTTGCTTAAAATGGTACTCCTGGAATCAAAACATCAAATCAAACATATTGACCAACAGTGAATTAAATTTATAGCTTTGAACCCATTGGGTGGATTTCACAAAGGTGGTTTTACTAAACCATGGTTTTACGTCGATTTTATATGATTTGCACATAATTTCATTACAAAATGTCGCCTGATTCGTTACGAATTTTGTGGATTTTCTTAAACCATGGTTTTAGCGCAGTTGAAATTTAAAACCTGCAGCGCAGCAGATCTCTTGTTTTCCTGAAATTTCAGATGAGCTAAAACCATGGTTTATGACAATCTACGAAGTTCGTAACGAATCGGGCGAATATAAAAACGTACGTAAAACCAAGGTTTAGTAAAACAACCTTTGTGAAATCTGCCCATTGAGTTTTGCAAAATTTTCCCACTTACACTTAGGCTTGTTTTTCTCGAACAAGTGGTTTTTGGCTATTTTTCAGTAAACTCATGGGTGGATTCCACGAAGGTGGTTTTACTAAACCGTGGTTTTACGTACGTTTTTATATGATTTGCATATAATTTCATTACGAAATGTCGCCTGATTCGTTACGAATTTTGTGGATTTTCTTAAACCATGGCTTTAGCGCAGTTGAAATTTGAAACCTGCAGCACAGCAGGGCCCGATTTATCGAAACAACAAATGTTCGTCGTTGAAAATGTTCGTCGTTGAAAAAGCAAATGTTCGTCGTTGAAAAACAAATGTTCGTCGTTGAAAAACAAATGTTCGTCGTTGAAAAACAAATGTTCGTCGTTGAAAGTTCGTCGTTGAAATTGTTCGTCGTTGAAAAATTTTTCAACGACGAGCTTTGGTTTTTTAGAACATTATTATGTTCTAAAAGACAAAAGCTCGTCGTTGAAAAAATTTTCAACGACGAACATTTCAACGGAGCTCAAGACATCCGTTGAAATGTTCGCCGTTGAAAATTTTTCAACGACGAACATTTGTTTTTCAACGACGAACATTTGTTTTTCAACGACGAACATTTGTTTTTTCAACGACGAACATTTTCAACGACGAACATTTGATTTTTCAACGACGAACATTTGTTTTTCAACGACGAACATTTGTTTTTCAACGACGAACATTTGTCCTATAATTACGTGTTATGTTCGTCGTTGAAAATGTTTCGATCGATCCAAAATTTTCAACGACGAACATTTTCAACGACGAAGTATCCGGTGACCGGATATAGACCGGATATGACACCGGAAATGACCTTAGCTCATCAAGAGCTTTCGATTGATACCAAACATGTGGTAGTAGCTATTACGGTTTGCTCAAACTCGATTTTTTCCGGTATTTTTTCCGGTGACCGGAGATAGACCGGAACTAACTACGGGAACGCATTCATCTCGCCAAGAGCTTTCGATTGTTATATGGGTTCATGGGGTTAGCTCTTACGGTTCAGTCAAAATAAAACTACGCCTTCAGGGTCCAGCATTTTTTGGTCAGACTTTTAGTGCAAGATTACTGTTTCCATTACAGTCAAATTGTTGAGTGCAGAACATTGTGTACGTAACTTATAAGCTCACACAATTGCTTAGTAGGACTATTTAAGTTTATACAGTGATGTCAAGTGTGCTTACGGACAAACAAACACCGTTACGTACGAGTAGGAAGCAGGTATTGTGAAGCTATAGAAAACAAAACTATTATAATGCATTGAATTTAGGATTGACTGCACGAGCAAATTTCAGTGGCAGGACTGACCACAATTCAATTTGTTCAATCGCTCTTGCTGCAGTATTGCACTCGTTTCGAACATTTTAATCATCGCTCTTGCTGCAGTGTTGCACTCGTTTCGAACATTTTAATCATCGCTCTTGCTGCAGTGTTGCACTCGTTTCGAACATTTTAATCATCGCTCTTGCTGCAGTGTTGCACTCGTTTCGAACATTTTAATCATCGCTCTTGCTGCAGTGTTGCACTCGTTTCGAACATTTTAATCATCGCTCTTGCTGCAGTGTTGCACTCGTTTCGAACATTTTAATCATCGCTCTTGCTGCAGTGTTGCACTCGTTTCGAACATTTTAATCATCGCTCTTGCTGCAGTGTTGCACTCGTTTCGAACATTTTAATCTGGCCGCGCCACATTTTACCGGAACGGTAAAATAATAATAACAGTCCTCATGACACGAATATATATAGTTCGTCAACAAAAGTGCTTGTTGCAAAGTTTGATGAGTCTAGGAACAGTTTAGCAAATTTTATGACTGCATCAAAATTGAAATTTTGAAAAATTTGACTAATTTTTAAAATGACGTAGCTCAGTGATACCTCAACCAAATTTAGCACTTTATAACTTAAATTGAGGACAATTATCTTGCCGAGGTGCCATTTTTGTCGAATTTTAGATAGTGGTGAAATTTTTTTACGCGGCCCCCTCAGGGGCCGCGTATATACTATAT
This sequence comes from Trissonchulus sp. WLG1_4, assembly GCA_030248245.1. Classification (NCBI taxonomy): domain Eukaryota; kingdom Metazoa; phylum Nematoda; class Enoplea; order Enoplida; family Ironidae; genus Trissonchulus; species Trissonchulus sp. WLG1_4. The sequence goes on from JASANF010005354.1 coordinate 20,511, forward strand.
TCAGATTCTCCTTCTCCTATGTTATTTAGGGTAGGTCAATTTTCTAGTGTTAATTAACACTAGAAAGGCAGGTACCTCCCGTCTTCTCTCTACATACCTAACTTGAAAGACAATTTCGCATTGAAGAGCAAAACTGATAGCGCCGGAGTGGGATCGAACCACTAATATTCGGATTCGGAATCCATAGCTCAACCAACTGAGCCAACCGGTCGCTGATAACACAGCATTTATAAAACAACAAACATTTGTCATGGAGCTAATCAGCAGAGCAACTGGAACAGCAAAACGGCTATATGTGATGTTATCTTGAAAGTTTTATCAAATTGCTCAATTCAGTTGTCACTATTCAAATCTTAGATTACGCAAGTGATGCTGCAGCTCTGTCGCACACAAAGAAGTTTTGTACATTAGTTAAGTTATGATTCTATCCAACAGGCTCTCATAGTGCAACGGTTGGCACTCTGGACTCTTAATCCAGTTATCCGAGTTCGAATCTCGGTGAGACCTAACGTTTTTAAAAAATGTAAGTTTTGAAATTTTAACTTGAAAACCTGTTTAAAATTCACCAATTTTTGGTGCAATTTTTGGTGTTTGAGAGGTTTTTAGGCAAATGAACAGTAAATGTGTCTGCATTGTGCATAAGTTTGGTTGATTTAAAAAATTATTTTATCCACAGATAATGGCCGCGTTTAATATTTCCTCTGGAATATTGACACTCAGACCTGACAATTTAACCACTTCTCACTCAGCAGAAGAGCTTGTTAGTTATTTTATTTTTTTCGAAAGTGACGTTATAAAAAGCCTATCATATTGAGGCAAATCATAATAATTACAATTCAAGAAGTTAGGCACCTCCATGTACGTCTGTTCTAATAGTGTGCAAAGTTTCATTCGGATCAGTTTTCGCAGCTGACAGTAATCTTGAACAAGTTCTTCTGCTGAGTAAGAAGTGGTTACATTGCGAGTCCAGAGTGTCAATATTCCAAAGAAAATATAAAACGCGGCCATATTTTGTGGATAAAAGATTTTTAAATCCCAATTTCTTTACACATTCTCTGCTGAGTAGCTCCAAAGTCTTTCAAATCGCAAAAAGTAGTGACTTATGAAAACGTTTTAAAGTTTGAAACAAAACTTAAGTAAAAAATTAGTGTTAAACTTTTAAAAAAAGTAAGTCTCACCGAGATTTGAACTCGGATAACAGGAATCCTGAGTGCTAACCACTACACTATGAGACCACCGGTACAAAAACGTTAACTTCGTCTCTTGTAAGTTTTTCAATCGTTCATAACAAATCACGAACTGCCTTAAACAAAAACTGTGTGGTAGGTAAATGGAAGATATTGCATAAATAATGTTGATTATAATTCAAGCAATTCATTTCATTTTTAATAACTGTCAAAGTGTCAGCGGAAAACTACATAATTTTACACGCTGGAAATACATTTTTCGAACATCGCTTGTTATTGCATTCTAAGTGTATTCATTAGCCATGTACATAAAATGCATTAGTATTCGTAGCCCAGTTGGCTCAAATGGTAGTGTGCACATGTGCTGTGCATCTGCCGAGCATCTGGTTGCTGATCAGAGTGATGGTGGTTCGAGTCCCACCCACATTTTGCATTACATGTTTGCAGCTGATTGAAACGTCTGCCATTTGTTAGCTACGCGATGTGTGGCAGAACAGCGACAGCGAGGTAGGTACCTGGTCTTCTAGTGTTAATTAACACTAGAAATTCGACCTACCCAGATTAACGTAGGAGTTTGAGATTCCGAATATAGTATATACGCGGCCCCTGAGGGGGCCGCAGGGGCCGCGTAAAAAAATGAACACTATAGTTCAATTTCAGAAACCTGAACTTTGCCTACACATACGTATTTTTCACAAAATAGAACTTATTTTTTAGTACTAAAATCCGTTGAGAAAAGTTTCAGAAGCCAAAAAGTAGCTATCGAAAAATTTGTTTGAAAAATAGTGTATTTTGGTCAATGTTGCTCAACGTATTTTGGAAATTTTTTTAGAAAGGTTTGCCTACACATACGACTTTTTCAAAAAGTTGCAGCTTGCAAAATGAAAGCTAGTTTAAATTTGAAAAACTTTCATTCTTGAGATATATAACCAACGAAAACTTCAGTGAAAAATTTTATTGCCCAAAGTCCGGAACCGGAACCGGTAAAGTGGAAACGGTCCCATCTCTAATGCAGATGGCCAATCAGAAGCGAGCTCCTCTTCTGATTGGCTAGACGCTTATGCGCGTATTCGAAGCAACAATCAAGTAACCATAGCAACCACTGAAGAGTGAAGACAATTCTTAAGTCAGAATCAAGTGCATAGTGAGAAAAGCTATTGGTTTTAGTGTACGGTGAACGAATCTGGCTGTAAGATGTTTGTTGCTTCACATACTCTTCAAACTGAAATTTCTTCAACAAGATGTTGCCACGTGTAGTCACGTGCACGTGATTCTTATTATTCCGCCTGAAGGAAAAAAAAAAAAAAAACAAAAAACAAAACAACCGAAAAAAAAAAAACCAAAAAACCCCCCCCCCACAAAAAAAAAAAAAAAAAAAAAAAAGTTAACGTAACCTTTCGTGAACGGTGAGCGGTGCAGTGGTTACTGGTTAGTATCATTGTTTCGTAAACCGTAGCTGGTTCGATTCTACATTCTGCTTTTATCTGTGTATATGTTTGAATTTCATGAAAGTTTTTTTCATTTATCACGTAAAATATAACTCTCTACGAAGGAATCTTACTCCTTTTAGGAGTCTACTTGATGACTGTGGGAACGAACGAAAAATGGGTCGTGCGGGCGCGAACGTCAAGAGAACACGAGTCAAGAGGCCAGCAGAAGTGTCTACTATTTTATGAATACTTGCATTATTTTATTCATTTCACATTTTTGTGCTCTTAAAGGTACGATATGGGATTGTGGATACCCTCTGATATTGGGAATGGGATACGCTCTGTTTGGCCAGCCACATGTTGCACAAAATGTCAACATGTGGCCTGAAAACGATGAGCGAATCTATCTGTGCTAGAACACAGGCAGGCTGGAGAGTGTCTCACTCTTCTTCTATATAGAGTGAGACGCTATTATGTACTCTTAATAATATTTGTTTTTCAAATGGGGTTGAGTGACTGCGCTATGATGTTTCTTCAAGGCAACGTCTAGGGTACGCTGGCAGAATTTTCTAGACTAAATTTGCCCCCCCTAGCCCTTTTTTCCGAGGACGACACAGATTTGCTATATATACACGTTTCCAATTGACCAAATTCGGCCTGAAAATCCCACTAGAATTCAATTTAGGAGGGTGAGGACTGGGGACGTCCTCCTAACGCTCAGCCACATAAATGCACATTGGGGGGGGGGTAAGGGGTAGCCTCCCTTTTAGGTGGGTCGGCACCCCCCTCCCGTCCCCCCCCCAGGCTGCGGGACCCCCTTAACCCTCCATCCCCCTCTGATGACGAAGGAAGTGTCTCAAAAGTCCATAAAAATAAAATAATTGCGAAAAAGTTTTCGGCTGCGCTTATAATGTTACGCATATTTACGCACCATGAAGTTAACATCAAGAGTACGTGAACCCTGATTTCCTTATATGCGATTGTTGACGTATAATTAGGGATTCCCGTTGACTAAGTTTATTGGCTCGCTTACTTTTAAGAAAATACGTTTAATCAGGCCAAATTCAACAACAAAGACAAAATGCCTCTGCCAGTTCTATTGGACACAGCGCACAAAGCAGTCGACAGCACTGGCAAGCATTAAAATTGGAACAGAAATAAGTGCGAAACTACATATCTATTGTCATTACTTCACCATTTAGGTATGTAGACAATTGTATGATCGGTAAAAGGTAAAAGTATTTTCATTGTCATACAGCATAACACAACCAGTTAATTCAAGTCAAAGTTTCCAGCTTCAGATCCATAAACGAGAGCATTTTCTGTGTTTTAAAGAGGTATTTTCAAACAGGGATGGCACATTCGTTCCTGTATGTATCTAGTCTTTTGTTCACTCACGACTGTAGTACGCGTACCGTGGAACGAAAATTAGATCGCCCGCAGTATATTTCAGGTCGTCATCTTCCATACAAGATTGCCCCCTGGTGACACACTCTTCATACCGCGGGGGAGGGAGGTCAACGTGAGGGGGCGGTGGAGCAGAAAGGTCATACGGCGGTGGGGGAGCGCTGGGGGCTGTGTCTCGCAATGGCACCGTTCCGATCCTTATTGGAAAATAATGTTGCATGCCGACACCTTCAAAGTCTACTTTGATATTGTAGCAAATATCAATTAGGTTGCAGTCTGCTAAACTTGGCGGCAGGGCGGGGATTGGTATAGGCAAGTTGGGAATGTCAAGTTCTTCACCTGGCCGCATCCCCTCCATGGCAACAACTTCACACACCAGATCTGACTCCATTTTATCATGCTCGTTACCCCAAAAACTTAGTCCTTTGTAAAGCACATGCCTAAAACAATGACTAGCGTAAACAAACACTTTTTGCATAATCTTCCAGCTGATGAGATTCTGTTTTCAAAAAGCAATTACAGAGTAAAAAGTACTGTTTTAAACTGGAAAGAGTTTCCAAGTTTCCGTGGCGCACGCCATGGAGCATGAGTGGGGGCACGAGCGCGCGCAGGAGCAGGCGCATGAGCGGGCGCATTCTATTTTCACACTGCTTGCTGCAATTTCTCACACAATGCAGTAGGCAATTGTGCGTGTGCGCCCGCTCACGCGCCCGTTCGAGCGCCCGCTCATGTGTCTGTTGATGCGCCCGCTCATGCTCCCTTGTGTGAATAGGCCTTAAAAGGCAAACAAAGTTTCTTACTGTTTAAGTCTGAATTTAAGCGCTCCTGTCGTCTGTGTACTAATATTTTTTATGTTGTACGATATCACGATTTCTTCGCCGGCCACGTATCCTTTTTTAGGAATACTTATGGTTACATGAATTTTGCCACGAGAACAGCAGCAACAAGTTATGTCTTCTTCATCTTCTATCTGCAAGAAAACTTTTAGTAGAAAAATAAATTTATACTTGATTAGTTAACTTTTTTAATGGATAACTTAGAAAAGATTCAGTTAATTATTGTCTCAACACTATTAAATTTCTCCAACTTAGTTTTGTTATACCTACATAAGTAAGATACTACTCTTTCACCGACAATTTTCGCCGGTCATTTGTTTAAGTCACAACTGTATGTTCTTTCAAGCACAGTGCTGCAAATCTATTAATGTTGCACACATTGAAAAATTACCGTTTCTGGATTTCTCAGTTCAGGGAAATTATTCAAGTCTTCTTTTGCAACGACACTGAAGGCACGTTTTTCGGAGATATCTGCAGCCCAAGATCGCTGCATTGTAATGGTGACAGTGTATCGAATGTAACCGTAAGGACCCTCAAAAGATGATGGTAGTTTTTCTAAAAACATTAAGGTACTTTTACGGTATTTTTTTATTTTATATATATATATTATATATATATAAATATATATATATATATATATATATATAAATATGTATATATATATATATATATATATATATATATATATATATATATATATATATATATATATATATGTAATAACTGTGCTTACAGTAACTAGATATGACTGTGATTTGATACATATAGCAATATATACTGTGGTGATAACTTGGTCAGCTGAGTAAAAGATTACTGTCTACTGTGTTCTACAGCGAATACTGAATATCCCTACATATATATGAATGAATTAACTTTAGTGGCACATCAAAGTGGCTTCCTAAATGTAATTTACCCACATATGAAATTTATGAACGTGTTGGACTCTGCAAAAGTCGATGTTTAGAAATAATTCTGTTTAAGCAGATACCAAGAATAAACATGAAAAGCCAAGCCAAAATAAAAACCAAAATTTCATAAAAATGTTTGCACCGGTGGTGGTGGTGTCACGGTATTTCTCAGTAGGGAAAACGCTGAACGCGTTTTCAGATATCTTCTGAGTATTTGACCAGGTTTCGTGTCAAATTAATCTTTGGTTAAACGTTTAAAAGTACCTAGGTATTTGTATACCTGGTAGTTGGTATGCGAAGTTCAGACGATGTTCTCCGGCGTTAAGTTTTCCGTCGGCCATATTGGGGACGTCCAGTTCATTCTGATCCTCAAAATAGTACTCTTCTCCGGAGTAATGATTCGAAGTTTGGCCTCGCCATTTAGTCCAGCTAGTTTTGGCTTTACCTTTGAATTCGATTAATATTTTATCGAATTTTTTTGCTTCATTTAGCACTAGCAGGACGTGTCCAGCCACAATCTGACCAGCATGGTAGACTGCATACTCATTGTCAAAAACAACATCGAATGTTTGTAATTTTGGCATATTCTTGCATGAAATCGTCAACTTGTGTTAAACGTGATCCAATTGAATTTCATGGAAAAGCGATGCTGGAAATATAACATAAATAAGTTTGACAATTTAAGACACTTTTACGCGGCCACCTCCGGGTAGGGCTGGTGGGGCAGGGCGTCTTTTCCAAAGCAGGGGGGGGGCAACATTTCATTAAAAATTAGACTGATGGGGTGATTATCTCAGAAACAGGCTTTGGCACTATCATAATTAATGTTTTTTATCTGAAGTTCAGACTAGAGAAACTGCTTTTTTGGTTTAATCGGAATACAATCCTTTGGCAATAAAAGAACACCAGCTACTAGCATTACACTAGCCATAACTTGCCCACAGATAGAAGGGTTTGCGTTCACATTATGAATTTTGACCAATGTTTCACCTGAAAGTGGAACAAAGTCTAATAAAACACCATACCATGAGCCATGAATATATAAAAAATAGTTATATAAATATATGTCATAACGTCACAGCGGAGAGAACTGCAAGTATATATACACTCCCATATATGTGCCAAACAGGCTTTAGCTTGGCTGTGTTTGAAAAAAAGCAAAAATCGATAAAATGTGTAGCAGCGACCCGGCCTTCATAGTATAGCTGATAATGAAAAATCCCACCCCGTCTGTCGGGTATATAAACAGACAGTTTAATGAAATATTCGCAACGTGTACAAAAACATTTTCGTAAAGTTCGCCATAGTTTCGGAAATTCGTTTAAGAAGCTTGGATTTTAAAAGCTATAAGAAGAAGCCAACAGAAGTAGACGCATCCTGACAAACATTACTTGAAGGTGGGGAAGTGCTGAAAGTGCTGAATGAAATTCAGCACGTAATGTCTCATTAATATCAAATGCACTGGTTCTTTTGCAGACAAAAAAATTATCACGCACGTGACTATGTAAACGAGTCTATTGACGATCTACGAGCAGCTAAAAATGAATTAGTGAAGTCTAGCTCTTCGTAACAAACTAGAGTGATTTAGTAATACGTAAAACATTAGGAAAAAAGAAGGATAAAGTAGAGTACACGCATGCGAAGTTTGAAACCGAAAGAACGATTGCGGCGAAAGTTATTTGAAGATAGTTTACTGGTTTGAGCGGGAGTGGAGTAGCAATCAAGCAGAAAAGGGACCGATTTTGTAACCAAATTTATACTGATACGTGTTCAATAGGTAATTTGTGTTTTGTTTGTTTGGTATTGATATGCACTTGTTTTCAGCTGGAAATTTTGAACTCTTAATTGCATTTTTTGTGTAGTTCATGCATATTACTATAGCCAATGAAAACTGCAAATATGGCCAAGAAAGCGTTACATTTGAGATGGGATTAGGGTACTCAGTCAGTTTGGAAGTTTGGGTTGGGTGTGCAGAAGATTAGAATGCATTGGACAGAGCGGTTGTTTCAGGTTGGAATAGTTCCTATGGTATTATGGTAAATAGACTTTTTGCTCATCAAAAAACCATTGCCTCATTTGGGGGACACTTGTTCCTTCGTTACTGCATAGTGCATAGTGCATACTTGTCAGATATGTACATGTCTACATATGAGATAAAATCGCATTCAAATCAATTTTTAACTTTTCCAAATATTGTTATCATAAAGCAATAAGGAACTTTCCCTAATTCAAATTAGGCGAACTAGCCTAAACGAGACGCACTAGACTTGTTAATATGCTTACCTACTATAAAGTCTAATGATAATGAATACTTTAAACAAGCACTTTTGTTGACGAGCGTATATTTTTTCACATGAGGACAGTTAGTATTATTTTACCGCATCTGTAAAATTATGCGCGGCATGCACATAGTTTTACTTAGTCAGTAGCCTAGTTCTAATATCGGATAGGCAAAGATGTGAAAGAGATTCAGCATGTTTCGAGTCAGTATGATATTTGTTAACTTCGACTGCGAGCTCACTCGTAAGATATCCAAAATTTCCTCAAGCCAAGATCTTTGCCCCGGCTCGCCTCAACCCGTGCATCTCCCCAAACCGTATCCAACACTGACGTACATAGGTGTATGTATTTACTTACAATTTGAGAAATTATAGACATTCGATGACTCTGATACTGAATGCATACATGTAACGGGGTCGAAATTCTCCGGCCAAATTTTGGGGACCCTTTCCCCCAGATCGACCAAAAATACCCTAAATTCTGCCAAATTTTATAAAATTTTCTCAAAATGTACCATTTTTACTAAATTTTGCCCGAATTTTGGGGACCCTCCCCCCGGCCCCTCGGTTTTTTTTTTGGGGGGGGGGGGGTTCCCCCATCCCCCCTCATACATATATGACTGAATGTAATGTTTTGGCAAGCACATTTGAAAATAAAACGCAATTACTATGATTGTAGCAGTTTGTCGCCTAGATTGCGTCACTCCAATAGTCAAAAGTAAGTATGTACTTCAATATGCCAGTTAACAAAAAAGAACACTGTTCTTTTTGTGCTTGTTGAGTTGACAGTACAGTTGCCCTTAGTATTCGGTATTCCACATATTGGAACTTGAAACAGTGGTGTGTTCAGTCTTGGGTAAAACTGGATTGGTGCAATCAGTAGCACTTAATATGGACTTATATATTGCCCTAATTATGTCGGGTAAAATTGATGAAATTACGCTTAGTAGGTGCTGTGGATAATGATCAGCTGTTAGTTTTCAAGTTTTTTAAGTCAAGTAAACTCACAAATTGCCACATAAATGTTGCCAAAAAACGGCAAGCCATGAATTTTCAGGGAAATTTTACAACAAACTGAATTTAAAATTTTCTTTAATCACAAACAACTTTTAGCTCAGGTATGGAGGTAAATCTCAAAGCGAGTTGTAGAGAGAATGCCTTGGTCAGAAGCAGTGATCATGAACACGTGCTAGCCCCTAAGTACAAAGTAAGCATGAAAAAAATATGCTTTACCGTCGAAATCTATTACAAACCGTTACATAATTATTCAGTATTTATGATGTAAATGCCAATTTGGTATGGATAAAATTACGGTTCGGTGAATCTGTAACTACTACTGAAGTACGGAGTTTACATGCTGTTGTGATGTGCATGTGACATTTGCAAATTTTAATCCATGTAAAGTTGTCATCGATAGATAGATAGATAGATTTATTGCATTCCAGTCAATGCATTTAACACAAAAAATATAAACAATAAAAAAAAGACCAAATTATATTGTAAGAAAAATTAATACAGAACACAAGAACAAGAATATAGAAATGGCAAGTAATATAGGTAGTGCATATTATTACTGGATGCAGTACGGGCTGGGCCGGTTAGCCGGCTACAAAAGCCCTACCTTTTAAATGAGCAGACAAATCAATTTTGCGTAACTGTAATTTAAAAGAGGTCAAGGATGGTGCACTGACCACACTTTCTGGCAATGAATTCCATATAGGAGCAACTCGGTTAACAAAATAAAACTTTCGTATATTTAGTCTTGATCTAGATAAAAATATTTTCTTGTTGTGACCTCTGGTTGAAGTAACTTCGTGTAGATTAAAGAATTCTAAAATTTCAAGATCGACATCATTTGCAAAAATTTTAAAAACCATTTCAAGATCCTTATAGAGACGCCTAAGCTCTAGAGATTGAATTTGGAAATATTGCAAACGTTCGGTATACGACAAGCCTGAAGCTCCAGGTAAACGTCGTGTAAAAAGTCTTTGAACTCTTTCAAGTAGATCTATATCTTTTAGGTAAAATGGATTCCACACTTCACTTGCATATTCAAGTTTGCTGCGGCAAAAAACAATGAAAATTTTGATAAGAAATGGTACAGATCTCGATGAAAAAGCGCGAAAAATTGAGTTAACTATTTTAAAACCTTTTGCGGCTAGCTGCTGACAATGATGAGAAAAAACTAAATTTTCAGAAAAAACGACTCCAAGATCACAAAAATGCTTTACAGGTACCAAGTTAGTATCACATATATTATATGTAAGTCGTGGATTGTTATACCCGAGATGCATTATTGTACATTTTTCTACTGCCAAATTTAACTGCATTTGTTTTGCCCAATTTAATATTCTGTTTAAATCGTCACTCAAAAATTTACAATTTTTTGAAACTTTAAAGTACAATTTAGCATCATCGGCATATAATTTCAATTTGGAGTAAGATATTACTTTCTCAATATCGTTGATAAAAATTAAAAACAAAATGGGGCCTAATAAACTACCCTGAGGTACCCCAGACAAAACATTCGTTGTCTCTGAATAAACATTTTCTATCATTACAGTTTGACGTCTGTTTGACAGATAATTTTCTAGCCATTTTAGTAAATTGCAATCAACTGCAATAGCTTCAAGTTTACGTAATAATTTTGCATGCGACACCGTATCAAATGCTTTTGCAATATCTAAGTAAGCAATATCTATTGCTTCACCCTCATCACAGGATTTAGTCCAGTCATTTAAACAAGTTAGTAATTGAGTGACAGTTGAACGTTTTTGTAAAAAACCATGTTGATTTGCACTAATTAAACTATTTTTAAACAGGTGATCTATCAGCGCGTCACGAATGATTGATTCCATAATTTTACTGCAACTACAAAGTAAACTAATTGGACGATAATTTTTGACTAGTGATCTTGCTTCCTTTTTATGAATAGGAATTATTTTAGCAATTTTCCATTCATTGGGCAAAATTCCCATGCCATAGCTTGTATAAAAAATAATTGATAACGGTTTAGCTATTATAAAACGTAATTTTTTTAAAAAATTTTGGGGAATTTCATCTACGCCACTGCTTGTTTTGTTTGCTATTTTATTTAAATGTGGTAGAACTGTGTCAGAATCAAAGACTATTTGAGGCATTTTCATGTTTAAATTTTCGACAGGAAAAGTTACATTTATTCCGTTATCGATTGAAAAAACGGACGTGAAATATTTGTTAAACATGTTAGCTTTCTCATCTGAACAGGTCAAAATTGATTCATTATTATCTAATAGTGGAGGGATTTCAGTTGATTTGGGAATTAAACTGGATTTAACATAATTCCAAAAAACTTTTTCATTTTGAGAATTTAAAATTTTTTGTTCTTTATTAAATATATCACGACGTTTTAACTTTCTGCAAATACGGGCAGCATCTAACCACTTGCGATGAGTAAATTCAGTTGGCCGCTTAACATATTTTTTATGAAGTTTTCGTTGTCGTACGTGTGCTTTATGTGTTTCAGCAGACCAGTAGTTACGATTTGAACGTAAAGCGCACGTCGGAACAAATTTATCTATGCAAAAGTTCAAGACAGCCTTGAATTTACACCGCATGTGCTCAATACTAAACCTATCAGCAAAATATAAAATCCAATCAACTGCACCTAAAACTGTAGCTATTTTTTTATAATCAGCTGATTTAAAATTTTTGAATGATTTTAATTGTGTCTTTTCAGATGACAACTTTAGTGGACCCAATGCGCAAGTTGTTATAAAATGGTCAGAAGTGGAAAAATTTCCTTCGACTGCAACTGAATTTATAACTTCAGGCATGTTGCAAAAGACTAAATCTAGGATATTACCGGCTTGATGAGTTGAGGAAGTAATAAATTGTTGTAAACCTAGCTCTAGACAACAGTTAAAAAAGTTTGTTTCATCGTTACCTCCGTGAGAATGAAAGGACCAATTTATTCTTGGATAATTAAAATCACCACAAATTATAGTTGGAACTTCATTTATAACATAATCATTAAAATTTTTGATAATATCATTAGTAGATAATGTTTTGTTATAAGATGGAGAGCGGTAAAAAATTCCAAGTCTCATAATTTTTATATTTTTATCAAATAAATCTACCCGTATGTGTTCAAAAAATTTGGACTTTTCACTATCTAGACGATATATGTTAAATTTTTTCGGCAAAAGTAACAGAACACCGCCACCGCGCCCAGCCCTTACTGTGTCATCTTCACGAATAATATTATGTGTTTTACAAATGTCACCAAGGCAAGCATCAGTAAATGAATTATTGAGCCACGTCTCACAAACTGCAAATATAGCGCTATTATTGCTTGAAACTTCATATATTAAATCACTAAATTTATTGGATAGACATGCACAATTAAACATAACTAAATTTAGTTCAAGCAATTCTAGGCTACATTGACTGGTTGTGACCCGTTTCCCGTTTTCCTGACAATTTGCAAATTACGAACCACTAAATCAGTTTCTCCTTTCATGCGCCTTTCACGAACCTCAGCTCGAAGAGAGCGATCGAGCTCCCGTTCTTTCCATGTCATGTCCTTACGTACAAACGGGCGCTTGTGTAAGAAGGCAAAATCCTCGTCATTAACCATCAGGTTAGTAGCCGATCGCAGGAAAGTATTTCGCGCCCATGAACAGTTTTCTTTGAAACAAACCTTCATAATTCGACTCTGCATATTGCGCTTAGCACCGTCTCGGAACGTTGTCGAGACACTGTCAGAAGGAATAGCCAACTGTTCACAATACGCCATAACTTTAACCATATCTTTAGCATTTTGGGCAGTATCAGTTCGTTCACGCTCCGGCCAGCCTACAATTACTAAATTGTTCTGTTTTTCTTTTTTTTGGGTAAATTCGTCAATATAGTCTTTCACAACATTTTTAGCAGCATCAATGGCAGAATTTACAATCACAGTCATCATTGGCGTCATAACTTCCTTTATTAGATCGCGAAAAAAATCAGGAGTAAAAGAAGTAGGCGGCATAGAAGGCGTTTCCTGATACGTAATTAGGCGACCAGAAGCACTTTTAGCAATGTAATTTTTCCGTATGTTGTCGTTTAGGCGAGGCACACACAATCGACAAATATAATCGCCGGGTGATTCATTTATAACAGCTGATAAATCTGCTACAGAAATGCCCATGCATTCATAATGATTAAAAGCAGAGCACATCGAGCATTCGACCATAGCCTTGTGGTCAGGTTTCGAACACCAGCAAGACTTAGAGTTCGATTGAGATGAACGTGCTTGTGGCATCGTAATCCAAAAAAAGAAATATCCAGCAAATAATAACTTGGTCAAATTAAATATTAATTGCCATTTAAGGAACTAAGCAAAAAAAATCAAAGTCAACGTTAATTATAAAGTAATTGACGTAAAAATATTAAAGAATCAAAGAAAAACAAAATTATAAACTTGTATAATCAAAGCTCAAATATACGTAGTACACACAGTACATGAAACTACACATTAGTTCCATGCATATTATCGATCGCCACATGTACAGGCAGCTGAACTAAAAAACGCCGCTGCACTGTACGGCGTTTGAACAACAACTATATCGATAATCAATATCAATATTGAACTAACATAAACTTGCCAAGCTATGCATGTCAGCACGCCAGATACAACCACACACACATACACGCACACATAAACACACGTACGCGCTGTCCGCTGCTCTGCACATGCGCGTCTGCAGCAAGCTTCATGTCAGCACGCCAGATACAACCACACACACATACACGCACACATAAACACACGTACGCGCTGTCCGCTGCTCTGCACATGAGCGTCTGCAGCAAGCTTCATGTCAGCACGCCAGATACAACCACACACACATACACGCACACATAAACACACGTACGCGCTGTCCGCTGCTCTGCACATGCGCGTCTGCAGCAAGCTTCATGTCAGCACGCCAGATACAACCACACACACATACACGCACACATAAACACACGTACGCGCTGTCCGCTGCTCTGCACATGAGCGTCTGCAGCAAGCTTCGGTAATGCACTTTTTTTTATTACTCCCACCTTTAGGGTTTAAGGTCGATATAACCTTCTTCACCCGAAACTGAGCATGGTTAACATTCATTTTCAGTTTCAGTGCATTACCTGACATTAGTAAGCACGGCCGCTGAGGCGGCCGCGCAACAAATTTATAGTTACATGGTTAGCAACATTTGTATGTACTTATTTTAGCCACTCTCATCTGGTTGAGCTGTCCGAAGTGCTCTGTCACGTTTTGCCGCAACGTCAACCCTATGCCTGGGACCAAGCGGAAACAACATTTGCTCGCAACGCTGTCTGCGGTCTGCGATTTTTAAAACACTTCTAACACTAGTTTTTTAGGCGCAAAAACTCGTTTTAACAATATGAATATAAAAAAATTTGCTAAACATAATATCATGAGTACATAATAGTGTCTCACTCTATTTAGAAGAAGAGTGAGACACTCTCCTTTCTGCCTGTGTTACCTATAGCGAAGGCAGATGCGCTCGTCATTTCCAGGCCACATGTTGCCGTTTTCTGCAACATGTGGCTGGCCAATCAGCGCGTAGATTCTCTGCGAAATACACGTTAGTATCAAATCGCTGATGCGTTGATAAGCATTAAGACAGGGATAAAAGGTTAATAACTCATTATTTATCCATAGTCTGCCTTCAAAAACATTAAAAAAGGTTTGCAAGTACCTTTGTTTATATTTTGGCAAACTTTCAGCGAAATTAACTGAAAAACTTTTAAGAAATTGAGAAAAGTTTATATCTCAAAAGTTTCTCAAATAATTTCGCTGAAAGTTTGCCAAAATATTCCCAAAAGTATTTGCAAAACTTTTTTAATGTTTTTGCAAGCAGGCTATGGAAAATTAGTGAGTTATTAACCTTTTATCCCTATCTTAATACTTACCAACGCATCAGCGATTATATATTAAAGTGTGTTTCGCGGAGAATCTACGCGCTGATTGGCCAGCCACATGTTGCACAAAACGGCAACAGGTGGCCTGGAAATGACGAACGCATCTGCCTGCGCTATAACACAGGCAGAAAGGAGAGTGTCTCAGTGTCTCACTCTTCTTCTGAATAGAGTGAGACACTATTATGTACTCTTGATAATATTGTATACCTAGGGTCAAAAGAGTCCTTTGACTCTAATCATTATTGGCGGGTAAATTTTAAAACAAACAAGCAGCAATTTTATGCAAAATTTATTGAGTTTTGATCCATGGTCAAAGCAGAATTGAAGTCATGACCAACAGTCAGTGCAACATATATTCGGTAGAACAGACATCAGCTGGAAAAAGTCCCTTCAAAGGAAGTTTGACCTGTCGCTCACATTTTTTCCACTTTTACAAAAATTTTTTGGTATTTTTGCAAAACGTTTGTAAATTTTACGTCGAATATAGTTTTAAATAATTATGTTGAACAACAATTTCCCTATCTTCTGAAATAAAAAAGGAAAAATGGTATAGAGGATCGTGCCTGGGACTTTTTGTGTGCACTTGGAGAATGCTTAATAACACTGCACCCAACAGAACCCCCAACTCTGGCAGCCCCAATTATTATTCTTATTAAGCCGTTAACATTTTTTTAAACAATGCAAATATTAAACGATAAAACTATATCGGCACCTTGCTCACGTGGCCAACTCGATGCCAGATTTAAACGTAGTCCTTTTAAATCTACCTCATTCAACCCACACACGGTTTTCTGAAGTATACGAAGGTTTAAAATGCCTCAAGCTTGGTTTATACCTGTCCGTGTTTCCGTTTATAAAGCCGGGTTTACACGAAGCAATTTTCACGCAATTTCCACGCAATTTTCAAGCAACTTCAGTTGCGTGAAAATTGCTTCGTGTAAACAAGCAAAATTGGAAGCAATTTTCACGCAATTTTCAAGCAATTTTGACGCAACTAAAATTTAGTAGTCGATCTCTGCGCGACTGCCACAAGCATATTTCACGCAACTACCAGTCAAATTTCGGCTAGTAACGTGGATAGCTGAGAACACAGTTCGGTGGAACAACAATTATATACATACATTCGAATGCGCCTGTTGTTTTTTACTAACGCACACGCATCTTCAAGGGCGTAGCCAGGGGGAAGGGGGAATGGGGATCGAAATTATTTTCAACTGAAATTTTACGTACGGGTCACCTTTTGGTTTTTATGGTTCGGGGCGGAAAAATTATTCGATACGCGTCCAACTAACCGACATCGACCTAAAAATTAAAAATTTTATAGTTTTTTTTTAAAATAAGCAAAATCTGAGCCTTCACGTTTGAGCGGGCATTCAAAATACTGTATTTTGATTGGTAGTTGCGTGAAAATTGCACGCAACTACATAGTTGCTTGAAAATTGCGTGCTCATTGCGTGAAAATTGCTTCGTGTAACAGTGTATTTTCACGCAATTTGCAAGTTGCTTGAAATTTGCGTGAAGGCGTAGTTGCGTGAAAATTACTTCGCGTAAACCCGGCTTAAGCCAGCGCAGACTCATAGTTGTAAATGAAAACTGTTTGTATCTTCCAGTCTAGCTCATGCACCCGAAATTAGTCTCTGATTGACGAAGTTTTGTACAGCAACTACTTAAACATTAAGCTTACAGAATAAACTACACTGTAATAAACGCGAACTCAAGATACCAGTAAAACTGTTATGCCACAATAATTAAGATTTTCTGGTTAGAAAGTTGTTTTCAAATATATTTGAAACTGCCGTCAAGGTGCGGTTTACTTAGTTTTGGGATGACTTTTTCTTTTTTGTTGCTGCTTGTTTCGAATAATTCTGGAAGTATTTAAATTCATTATATACCTAGTTTTGAATAATTGCAGCGTCAGTCAATAAAAAATATGTTTAGGGCTTTAAAGAACAATAGAAAACGACTAATTTGGCCATTTCAGCCCTACAGTAAGCTAGCTATCAATAACAAACCGAAGCTAGCTGGCTGGCCGCCTGGGCCAGCTCACACACGGTCACACCATGTAGAAAAATTACACACAAACACGCACACACATTTTACACGGTGAATACATGTAAGACGTGCAATTTACGTAGGGCAAAACAAATGTAAAGTCCTGTCGCTACTGAGGTAGCGACAGGAAAAAATGAGCTGAATATGTAGATATGTTTTAGACCTCAGCACAACCTGCCGCTGTGGCGCAATCCCTGTCTCTATCAGCTAAGTTGTTTACTACCTCACCTCCACCTCTTGCGGTTCCTTCTGACCAAATGAAATCTTCAAAACTGGCCGCTTTAAGTTGTGGAATTACATAAAAATGCTGCTAAGCAACCCGTCGTAAATTCCGTAACTGTTTTAGTATCGGAAGCAAGGTGTTTTTCGTTACAATTTGTTTTATGTTTGATCTGCTATTGAAATAGGCTTTAAGAAACTGCCATCTATTTTTTTGCATGAAAAACTTTACCATTTTGACATTTATGAGGGCAATATGACATTCAACAAAGTTTAAGCCTGTACCGTTACAGTCGCTTAGTGTAATGTTAATTTTTAATGTAATTTTACTATTTCACTATTGTTATAAACGACAGCAAGTTATTTATATTTACCTACATCAAATACTGAGACTTCGCTGGCTAAGACTGTTTCAATTGTTGCCGAACGTTTATTTTATTGCAGGTGCTATGAAAGAAGAATCGACGCAAAGCATGGGTGAACAGCTGCAAAGACCAAAATCTCAAGAATCCGCTAGGAAATCAGTTATTTTATCTATCTACTGCTTTACCGGTAGGTGGTTCTTGCTGCCAATTAAATTCACCAACGATAAGGTAATTACTAGAGCTGAACAGTATACGCTGATTCACTCATATTGCTGATTGGAGAATATTAAATTGATCCTTTGGGGCTGCAATGATGCACTTAATTGCTGTAGCATTAGCATTAGCATTAGCTTGGTTGTTATTTTTTAAATTTTTAAAAAAGTTAACAATTGACAAAAAAAGTGGTAACAATGTAACGCTTTTGCGGTTTGCCTATAATTATTTTTTAAAATATCATTTAAAAAGTGAAAGAAGTTGAACCTGTTCTTCGCATTGACTTACAGTTCCGTAAGCCAGCTTAGCAGCTAGTGTTAACTATGAAATTTTCCAACAAATCAAAAATGCTCTCAGTGCCAACATAATGGTGTAGTTTAAAAAGGTTTAAGTTTTTTCATGCAATTTTTTTTACTTGACTAAAATAGGTTTATGAAAAAATTGCTTCTGTTGGAACTATTCAGAAACAAAATGACAGTGACTAAAATAAGGATTAGTAAGAATCGAGCTCAAAAAAATTTCCGCTCAATCGAAGTGCCAATATTTTATTCGTGTAAAGCTAAAAAGCATCAAACATGTTTTAAGTGTTGGTTAAACGCTAAGCATCACTTTAATGAGCCAATATAAAATTAAAACTACAATAATAAACATTAAGCTGTAGTTTTTTCAAAAAAATTTGCTTACGATAAAACACAAAATGTGAAATTTTACATTCTCTACCGAAAGTAAGTTCAAAATTAACTAAAACTCTTCGTATTTTGCTGCTATGTACCTGAATTTATTCAGTTATTGTGGTAACGACCGCGTGTAAGCGAACACTAAATAGCCATTTCGTGCTATAGCGTTTTTTCTAGTTATTTGCGCCGTACGCGCTATCGAAGGTGCTATATGCGCTATTTTTTAAATATGTGTGAAACTTCTACAGAAACGGGGGATTTGAACCAACCATCGCTAGTTTCCTAGCATAACGCTCTGCTCTACCAACTGAGCTACAATGGTCTATTGGTGCTTGTGTTAATTTCCATTTATGTAGTGTTGCTAATCTTGGATAGCGCTTAATAGCACCTGCGGGTGGTATTTGCGCTATTTAGGCGCTATTTTGTGCTAATGGCTAGTTTATTAGAAACTTTTGTACTTTTTACTACGTATACGATCCCTCAATAAACAAGAAGAAATCTAAAGTTTTCAAATTTTGGTTTGTGTTCTGGTTGACGATATGAAAAGTAGCGCATGTAGCAAAACAATAGCGCATCAAGGTGCTGTAAGCGCTATTTTTTTCCTAGGCTAAAAAAAGCGCTTATAATATCTGACGGAGGGGGAGGGGCAGAGCGGTGGGAGGGGCGAGGGGAAGGGAAAGGGTGAGGGGGAGGGGGAAGGGAAAGGGTGAGGGGGAGGGGGTATGTGTAGTGTAGTAGCGTGTATATATGGCGCAAATAGCAGAAGGGGATGGGGTGTTTACCTGGACTCAATAATAGCGCTTAGGTGTGGCAGGGGGAGGTAAAATCCTGTGTTCTGTGTACGCTTACACGCGACATCTACTGTTGTTGTAACTAGTCAATACTTAATTTAAACATCCAATATAAGCTATTGTTGTAAATGAACAATAGGGCCTACGAGACTCGGACCTGTCACCTGTGGTGTAGTGGTTAGCTAGCACTCTTGTCGCCGGCGCGAGCGGCCCGTTTTCGATCTCCGGCGCCTCCATTTCTTTGTCAAAATTAGGGCATCCTTTTTTCTTTCAACACTATTACAAGAATTGTGAGGTTTTTACTTATTCATATCAAAACATTCAATAAACTGACCTATGACTTATTTAAGTATACGGCTAATGGAGACTTTAAAACAATTTAATGAAAAAGTGTAAGCGTTTGTTCATACTAAGCAATACAAAATAGGTAGAAACATCAGTTTGTAAAGTTTGCAAAAGGGCTTGTTAGGCATCATACTTCTTATTATGATTGCAGAGAAATTGTTTCTGCACTTCGTCTTCCAGGATTCGCCGAGATTCTCAGAAGTATTATCAGAGGTGCATATAGCGTATATACCCAGCTAGTTGAGATTGGCTGAGTATTTTGGCGCAATCAAGAGTAATGCGTGATAGTTAAAAAAATTGGAATTGCCGTGAATGTGTTAAACCAGTTTTCAGATAATCGACAAGGATGGCTCATGAAGCGTTGCTAATTTGCTGCGTCATTAGTGTACTGGCCCTGTTCCCCAGTACGTTTGCCAAACCTCATCCTCACAAACGGTCTGCGGTTCAACTGGCGGGTATTTTGGTCTGCAAGAACCTACGTCCTTCACGCTATGTGAACTATGGCTGTTACTGTGGAGCCGGAGGGAGTGGCAACCCAGTGGATGAAATCGATAGGTATATACATTTGGTCTTGGAAGTGGTACTGGTAACACTGGTTGGGCCAAGTCTGGGTTGTTTTGGTAAGGCACTGCAATGAACCATGTTAGTTATTATTGTGCAATATTTCAACTGTACGCAGGTCTGAAACTGTACGCAGGTCTGAAACTGTACGCAGGTCTGAAACTGTACGCTGGTCTGAAACTGTACGCTGGTCTGAAACTGTACGCTGGTCTGAAACTGTACGCTGGTCTGAAACTCTGAAACATTCTCACCAAGTTCTTTACTCAATTTTAATTCAAAACAAAGGTTTTCGCAAATTCTAAACTGCATACAATATGAAAAAGTATGTTTTTGAGGATTTTGCTGTCATAGATGTAACTGATAACTCAAAATTTTTTTAATTTTTATCAATTGCGATATTAGTATATATTGATGTTAGTATAACTTACATTATATTTTTTAATAGAGTCTCAGTATGGATTTATAGATACACATCACGGAAGTCAAGCCAATTTTATCAGACATTCTAATTCAATTGAATCAGCGAGCCAATCAAATTAGACCTTGAATGAATCGATTCGATCAGATGCGTCCCATCTGATTCTCACCACCAAACTTTAGTATATGTCAACCTTATATTTTAGCTTAAAATAAAACAAGTAGCTATTTTTAGTATGCCAAATGAAACAGAAACAACCTTCCGAATAACAAACTAGAAGCTTTATTGCAGATGTTGCAAGGCTCACGACCTGTGCTATGACCATACCAGAAACAAAATTTGCAACGCAGAAAAGCAGAGATTTACGGTGGAGCAAGTGTACTATCTGAGTCACTTCCTGTTCAAATGCCACAAAAATGGCGACGTTTCTTGTAGTAAGTATAAGTTAAATATTTTCACTAAATTTTTGTCATGCAGATACACTTGCTTGATACAGATTATATATACAAGACTACAATGCAAGCATTTGATTTTAAGCAATTGAATTTATATTTTTTTGCTTCATGCTTATTTTCACTTTATTTGTGTTTTAACGATCTTCTTTTCAAATGTTGCGTTACAGCAAATAAATTGACAATAATTTTTTAAAAATTCAAGGTTTTGTGCTTATATAATCAAGTTTGATTAGAGTTTCCTGTAATCATTTACATAGTGTCTAATTGTTGCGCAAATAGAAACTTTTTAACTTTATGCATTACGAAATAATCATGTGCTTAATTAATTTCAGTTCAAGCCCATATTTAAATTACATTTTCATCCTCTGATTAAAAGCATTTATTATGCTTGCATAGAAAATGTAGCGCGTTAAGTGAAAGCCAAGTCCGTTTATTCCGGTAGCTGTGGAACGATACATTTAGCATTCAAACCTCTTACCTAATCGGAGTAACAAGCCCAATCTGCGGCAAAAGCTTCAGTAAGCGTAAAGCATTTTCTTTCAAGTAAACTGACCAGAGGTCAGTTAAAACCTGTTGTGCAGTGCTATCTCATTAGACGGTAGCCTAGGGCTGGTGCCTAAAATGGCTTTTGTCGCCTTATACTGCAACTCACTTAAACTTTGAGTTAAGCTGTTTGGTAAGTACAATACCAGGGACACAGAAGTTTGTTATGAATGCAATCAGAGAAACACAAGTGCGTCTGCTGAGGAAGAAAAAGTATATAGCGAGCATCTGTGTTGGAAATTATACTTTCGTAGTATAATGTTAAACATACATACATATCTAGTAAATGAAATGATTTATAAATCAATAAAAGAATTGTTAACTAGAGAAAGCTTCAATAATTGGCAAAATAATTAATTAAAAGCAGCAATTTTGATGCAAAAAAATGCGACCGAAACCCGGGCTCGCACCAGCCCCCTTATCCAAAATGGATTTAGCGGATTTGATTTAGCGGATTTGATTTAGCGGATTTAGCGCTGCTAAATCTGGTATCCAAAATGCCAGGATTTAGCCGATTTAGCGGATTCAGCGCGCGCCTAAATCCGATGAATCCAATAAATCCAAACAATTTTGGATAAGCGTTTTAACTGAATCTGCTAAAGCTGCTACCTAAATCTTAAATCTGCTAAATCCGCTAAATCTATGAATTTTGAATAACACTTTCAGACTGTTGTACTGCACAGCTTGACTTTGCGCATTTGGTTCACTGGCCATTTTCACCTGTAACTTTAGTTACGCGCAACCGTTTTGAATGTTCAATACACCAATTTAAAGCTCAAAACTTGCAGTTTTTATGTATGTTAGGTTCTTTATATTTTTTGCCTCAGTTTAAAAAAACAGCAGGTTTGTAAGACAGCTTTGATAACAGCAATTTTTTAGTTGTCAGGATAGCGCTCCAGGCCAAGAATTACATCATGAAATCTTAACGCTAACTGAATATATACATAAAACATACCTAACACCAAGAGGACATATGTAATGGGAAGGTACATATGACACTCTCCCTATTATGCCTGGCAGCGCGCGTCCAATGCGGAGCGCGAAATAGCCCGCTTATGTACGGTTTTGGAGGGGGGTACTCCTTCCTCAACTGAGGGGGGGGTGCCCACCCCTCAGTTTAATACCCCGTGCTCAACTGAGGGAGGGGGTTTTGAGATGTGTTAAAATGCACTTACTTGCAATTTTAACGCAAAAAGCGACATATTTTAGCATTTTTCGGTCAAAAAACAATGCTAATTTCGACTACAGCAGCATCAAACGTAAAATAGGAGCTCAAAACACTGAAAATTATTAAAAATAAAATGATGCCTAGCGACGTTTCAGAAACTAGAAAATCAGCAAACTTTCCAAAACTCTCTGGCATTCCTGTAAATTTACTAAAAGTCATTTTCGTTCCAATAAAACAGCTAAAACGATACAATAAACAGTGTATTAAGCAAATACATAGTGCACAATGCAACTATATGCACATGCACATGCTTTCATACAAGATAAAGGCAAGGAACACAAAGCCTCAGTGTTGCAGGGACTGGGGGCGTCAGCCCCCAGAAAAAAATTGGAAATTTTTAGATTTTTTTGGTCAAATTTTGTCAATTGGAGACGTATCGAAATTTTTTCCGGCCGGACCCTACAAACCAAAGGGGGAACCTTGTGTACCTACAATTTCAGTCGGAAAAATTTCGGGGGGGGGGGGAGATTCCCCCATTCCCTCCCTGGCAAAAAATCAACAAAAACATCGGCAAACATCAAAATTTATAAAACTAAAACAAATTATCTGACTGTGATCCCATATTCGTAACATTTAGTCAATGTACAAAAAATTAACTAAAACAAAAAACTTAATTTGCTCAAACAGTCGTTTCTATTGTAAATCAGGTTGCTGATTTGTGCCGAGTCGACACATTTCAGGTGAGCGGACGTGAAAAAATTTATCGGTTGGACTACCACAATTGCCACAGTTTCCCACTTTATAGGGATTTATAAACTCTAGCAGTGTTACAATTTTACAAGAATTTAATGATATAGATTTTTAACGCAAAGAACTGAGGAAAAGCTCAGAAAATAGGATAATAATACCAACAAAATAAAAATTATCGCACTTTTGTCACTAGTAGGCTTGTCATTTTGGCATCGGTAGTGGCTGTGCTCGGATCGCGTGTAATGTCCACAATCCGCCCCATTTTGTTTGGCGGATATGCCTACTGAGTACTGAGCAAGGTATCACACCTTTCACATAATATTCGCTATATATAATGAAGATTTATGATTTGTATGTGGCGCGCACTTTCATTCCAGTCGTTTTGTTTCAAAAAATTTGGAAAATAGCTTCAATGATTGGATTATAAAATAGTTTAGGCCGTATTTTTAAACGGCAATAAAGTGCAGCTTTTGAAAATCTACATCCTTAAAAAGCCTAATTTATGAGCTTTCGAATGGTGTATTGCACACCCAAAACGGTTAAGGCAGTCTAAAGTTATAAACGAAAACGCGAGGGACACCCAAATGCTAAATCCGATAAATCCTCGTAAATTTACGAAGATTTAACTCGGCTATAAAATGCGTGTAATTTTAAATCCACGGATTTAGCGGATTCAAAAAAATGAATTTTGGATAAGGATTTAGGATTTAGGATTTAATTTAAATCCGCCAGCATGCTAAATCCGAAGGGAATTTTGGATAAGGATGGGATTTAGCGCACGCTAAATCTGATAAATCGGCTAAATCCAGCAGGCAAGTTAAATCCTAAACGCTTATCCAAAATGCAGGATTTAGCTAAATCCGGATCCGCTAAATCCATTTTGGATAAGGCCCCAGGACATTTTAATCTTTAGTCCAACACTCTCCCAACTGAGCTATTTTGGCTACTGTAAACGTTTGACAAAAATCGTTAACAACAGTCAATCTGCATAAAAGTTGGTGCTCAATTCGATGTTTTCGTCCAGTCTTAAGGTTAACATATAATAAAACTTTTATTTTCTTGTAAAAAAATATTTGTTGAATTCTATTTGCGTTTAATTTTACAATGTTTATTCAGTAATAATAATTGATCACACAAATCTTCAAACTGTCACGATAAAATCTAAGATGTTTTATTGATAACAATAAACTTACTTCAATTTCAGCATTTGCGAGCTGGTTGGCTTAGACGGTAGCGCGTTCGCGTTCAAATCTGATGACAGGGGGTTCGATTCCGTCCTTTTACCTTTTTTTGCGTTCCATAATCTCAAATGGTATTGCACGTAAAGTACATGTGTTTTCACTAGCCCTTAGTGTAGTTTAACACTGAATTCGTGCGAACTAACGTAGGAAACACTGCAAAACTAATGTGACATACGCACTGTTAGACTGAAGCACAGGTTACACAAACCAACTGACAAAAGATGAACACAAGCTCAGTGTTATTGTCCAAAATCAAAATTAAAGACCTGTTGTGCTGTGGCACAACAGGAAACAAGCACGTTTTGCGAGTAGGGTTAAATTAATTTTGATAGACTTCGTTGCACTGCTGAGGATATTCTTCGAATATAAAACGCGGCATCAAAAATTTTTAGAACAATGATTTTTCCTGCCGCCACCTCAGTGGCGGCAGGACTTTATATTACTTTTCGTTTTCTAATTACATGTAAGCATTGTTCTGCATCAAAATACGATTAAAGTTTCGGGTTATATAGTAAGCATAGGGCTTTGTTAACTTTGAATAGAAGTTTTCAAATGTTTTGACTTATGTTTTGAAATGTTTTGACTTACTTTGATGAGTCGTTTTTTTGCCGAAAAGTGCCTATCCTTGTTGGGGGGGGGACGACGACGACGTCCACTAATAATTCTTTGATCGTTCCGTTTGCTCCCACGGTGCTTTACCTCTACGGGGTGGCGAGCAGGAACGCTTGAAGCGGCTGAACAAGCACCAGGCCCCAAGAAGGGAGGACACGGACAAGGGAAACCGAACTCATGTGCTACCTCCCTTTGGTGGTCACAGCTGCCACTGTGTTTATCTCTTAAAACAAATAAACTCTGTAACGGGGTACTGCAGCTGAGACACTTAGTGTGTCTTGTACGGTTACATTTTCAGTCAGACATACATCCGAATCCGGGCCCATGCGAGGAAGAGGGACAAGACCGATCACGGCAAACTGCAAAGAGCGAGGAGGAGGAAAGAAAGAAAGAAACAGTGCTCAGACAAGAAACATAATCAATGGATCGATAGCCTTCCTAAAAAAATGGAGCAAACCATCATCACATGGAACATCCAGAAAACATCTCTTAATGAGAGCAACAGAAGGCGTTTGCGGCAAAGTTTGGCTTTTTCCGAAAGGAAAGGTTGGGACGTACTATTATTTTCGGAAGTCACATCCGCTAACACAGGAACGACCTGGATAGGCGAGAACGAACACCAATGGGCGGTTATCCATTCAACAAAAGCAGCAATAGCGTTACATGATGGTGCGCTAGACAGTTGGCTGAAATCAGGATCCCAGATCCATCTTGGGGAGCGAACAACGGCAGTTGTGATCGGAAATCTACTGCTTGTCGCAGCGTACCATCCACTTTGGAACCATGGCGAAAGGGAAATTGACAAGTTCAGAACGGAACTGGAAGGACAGCTAGCGTTGCGCAAGAGCTCTGAAACGTTTTTGATTGGAAGTGACATTAATGCTACCGTAGGCCCAATAAATGGTGCAACAGCGACTGGGACAAGAGGGAAGTTTGGCATGGGTTCATCAAATGTAGCAGGCGAAAGTTTTATCAGATGGTGCGAAACCAACAACCTTGCCTGGCTAAACAGTTTTTCAGATCACAGAAGCAGGGGCACGTGGTACCATCGGGCGCTGAGACGGTGGTTCGAGCTGGATGGGTTCATTGGTCTGGTGCAACAGAGACACAACGTGGTAAAATCGATCAAGACAGAAGCGGTAGATGAATTTTCTGATCACAGACCAAAGAAAATAGTGATCAGAACGACTGATTGCGACAAATACCACCGTAACGATAGAAAGCGAGTAAGTACTGCCAACATCCGCTGGGAAGCCCTTCGTAAACCCGACGTGCAGCAGCGATTCAAGGAAGAAACAGAGCGCAGTCTGCAACACACCGAAGACGGATGGGACCATTTCTCTGAAGAACTAGGAGCCACAGCAAAGCAAGTGTGTGGAGTGAACGTGAAGACGGTTGCTACACCGTGGATGGTGGGAAGAGATGACCAATGTCAAGAACTCAGACAAGCAATAATGGACAGCCTGGGGGAAAAGAGACACCTTCTGCAACGCCAACCGTACGACGAGGATGATATGAACCGAATCAAACGGAGAATCTCTAAAGCCCGGCGAAATTACAAGAACATGTTGAAACGGTGGGAAATAGAATGGTGGGAAACTCTGATCGCAGATTGTAAAACAGCCTACGACATGGGAAACACTGGTTTGATGTTTAAAATTCTAAAGCACTTGTGGGCAAAGAACAGGAAGGCGCTAGACGTGGTCCACCTCACACCATCAGAGTTCAAGGACCATTTCGAACGAGTAACGACGGACAGGTATGAATGTGAACCGGAACAGATAACGAACTGATCAAAGCGGTCCCCGATCTTCGGAGAAAACGGATCGCTAAAGAGGCCGTGGAAGTACTTAATAGACTGCCGTTGCATGATGAAATTGGTCAAGAATGGAGTCGAATGCGGGAATCTGCTCCTGGCCAGGATAGCATACGGATGGTGTTCATAAACATGCATCGGACGAAGTCAAACAAAGAATCGTGGCCATGGTTCAGTTCATGTTTCAAAATAGAGCGGACAAATGGCCGGAAAGCACGAAAGTCGGTTTGGTAATACCTCTTTTTAAGAAGGGTGACAGGAAAAACCCTAACAACTACAGAGGCGTATGTCTGCTCCCTATGATAAGCCGGATACTAGCAAGAGTCCTAGCGACACGACTAAGAAATTGGGCCGAAACGCTTCAGTTGCTTGACGAAAACCAGAGTGGGTTTCGCAGTGGCAGGTCAACTTCAGATGCCACCCAAATTTTTGTCAGAATACAGGAAGATGAACAGTTTCGGAGGAAATGCATGGTTGCAACACATGGAACATTCACTCCTTCTGGAAGTGATCCTCAGGCAAAACTGCTGGATCTACAGAAAGCCTACCCTCGCGTGAACAAGCCAGCTCTGTGGTCGCTGTTGTTGTTGTTGTTGTTGTTGTTGTTGGCGGCACAACGCGTCACGGCACACTCAGAGAGTGCGTCGCGCCAACGCGACCACACCCTTAGGGTTGCTCGACAGGATGTCAAGCGAGGGGGTCGGATCACCCAGTAGGTCCAGTCGTAGGGGAGTTAGCGCGGGGCATTTGAGGAGCCAATGCTGCATTGTCTCAGGTTCCTCATTGCAGCGGTGGCATAAGGGGTCTGTCGAGGGGTCCAGTACCGCTTTGTAGGCTGCAAATTTGGTGCAATGGCCCACCCGGATCTTTGCTAGTAACACAGAGTCGGCCCTTGTCAGGCCGCTCTCCTGACTGTCGAAACCCTGCCGGTATATTTCGGCCAGGTTGTCCCGCCGGGGGGGGGGGGCGGGTCACAGAGACAACTGAAAATTGTTGCTTTGGCAGCCGCCATGGAGATTTGTGTATCACCGCCCTCGTCGGCGATGGCCGCTTCATTGGCGGCTTTGTCGGCTAGCTCGTTTCCCACGACCCCAGTGTGTCCTGGGACCCACTGTAGGTGTAAGCGGGAGGGGACTCGGTCTAGTACGTCCACTGTCTCTATAATGTCGGTAGAGTTAGTGGACTCGTGGATGAGAGCTTTGAGGGCTGCTAGGCTGTCTGTGGTCGCTGTTGCAACGTTACGGCATGAAAGGACAGGCGCTAAACGTTATTCAAGATCTACACGAATCGACCGAATATAGAGTGAGAGGCAAGGCGGAGATCAGTAAAGCGTGGCGGCCAGCAAGAGGCCTGCGCGAAGGCTGCCCAACATCCCCAATCCTGTTTAATGTCTTTCACCAAGCTGTTATGAGACAAGCTACAATAAAACGAGAAGCAACAGCAGCTCAACGGGGACTTGCAACAGGTATATCCTGGAGATGGATACCAGGCTCATCCCTACCACCTAAACAGCAACCGGGTAGTCACCATTCAGAAGCAATAACGATAAATTTCAAATATTCGTTATTCGCAGATGACACGACCGTAATGGGCCGTAGAGATGAACTGACCAGTGGGGTTTCGGCAACCAAAAAGTAATGAGCAGGTGGGAAGAGAAGAACAATGAGGCAAAAGAAGAACATCTAGACTTTGGTTTGCAAGACAGTCAGAAAACCCGGATGCTGGGAGTGTGGCTTGGTTGGAAAGAGGATTTGAGTCAAAGACTGAAAAGAGCGTCATACTGCTGGAGTATTGTCAGAAAAAGGCTGGTGAAGAGTCGTTTACCGAAGAAGACACAAGCCAGCGTCGTAGCAGCTTGTGTGGAAAGCACTCTCCTATTTGATTGCCACGTGAGGACCTGGCATATGGCTGAGCTGAAATCAATGCAGTCCCTCATGTGGAGCGACAAGAACTCCCCACCGTTAATCCAAATGGAAAGACAGCAGAAAAACATGTGGAACGTGCGAAAAGAGCTGGGCGTCGATTCAGTTCGACTAAAGGTAGAAGAGAGGATTCTAAAGCAAATCGGGCACGTGATTTGCATGAGCGACGACCGTTGCACAAAGCAAGCGGTTCTCGGATGGGCGCCTGGATTAGAGGCCATACCACACGCCAAAGGAAAACATCGACACACGGTAACGTATTGGAGACGGTTGTTGAAAGAAGCGAACATCGATCCGGATGACACTAAACGAGAATGTTTGAACGGACTGAATGGCGAAAGCGTATCCACACGAGGATATCACATATACGAGACTGGGAAGAAAGACAGCGAAACGGAACGACACAACAGGACAACATCAGGAGAAGTCAGTGGGAACCGAGAACCGGTGCCAACGAATGGAAATGTAACTGGAACGGATGTGAACGTGTATGCAAATCGAAAACGGGACTAGCAGTACATGTTAAACGAACACATCGTATCGGTTCCGAGAAAGCTGAGTTCCAATGCGACAAATGGAGAGAGAGGTTCAAACAGTAAGCGAACCTCAAAAATCACAACAAATACTATCGAGCAACAATGGCGGCCACCACAAGCAACTACACGATCAAATCAAAGCAAACCAATGCTGCTCGTCACAGAAGAGAATGCACCGCGCGCACCGCCGCGACCGAACAGCATAATCCTGTGGACCAACTTCAGCAAGCGACGAATGTGTCCCCACCAAGAAAATATAGGGCGCGCAGGAAGCTATGTGAACAATGCGGGTTATGGCAATCAGCCACGAATATGGCCCGACACCAGAGGAGCTGCAGACCCCATACAGAGCAAGGCTTACCCAACAGGGTGGACGCCTAAAGAAGAAGAAGAAGATCGTTCCGTTTTGTATTTAAATTCTTTTAACAAATTAATTGTACAACGTTTGAGACCTATTAAAATAATAATAAATTAATTAGAATAATTAATACGTTGCGAGTGTAAACCTAGCCCCTCATTCTCTAAAGCGGCATAGCATAAGTAGGAGTGAAGCAAGATAGGCCCGTTAGAGTATTTAAAGGGTTTTACGAAAGCTTAGCATTGGCCCAGTAGCTCAAATGGTAGAGCACTGGTCTAGAATTCCAGTGATGGGTGGTTCGAATCCCCCTTGGGTCATTTCAATGAGGATGCGCTCTTTCTTCCAGTAAAAACCCCCTTGCTGTCTTGAAAGAATCCCCTTGCTGTCCTAAAAGGATTCCCTTGCTGGCCTGAAAGAACCCCCTTGCTGTCTTGAAAGAATCCCCTTGCTGTCCTAAAAGGATTCCCTTGCTGGCCTGAAAAAACCCCCTTGCTGTCTTGAAAGAACCCCCTTGCTGTCTTGAAAGAACCCCCTTGCTGTCTTGAAAGAACCCCCTTGCTGTCTTGAAAGAATCCCCTTGCTGTCTTGAAAGGATTCCCTTGCTGTCTTGAAAAAACCCCTTTGCTGTCTTGAAAGAATTCCCTTGCTGTCCTCAAAGAACCTCCTTGCTGTCTTGAAAGAACCCCCTTGCTGTCTTGAAAAAATTCCATTTCTGTCCTGAAAGAACCCCCTTGCTGTCTTGAAAGAATCCCCTTGATGTCTTGAAAGGATTCCCTTGCTGTCTTGAAAGAACCCCTTTGCTGTCTTGAAAGAATTCCCTTGCTGTCCTCAAATAACCTCCTTGCTGTCTTGAAAGAACCCCCTTGCTGTCTTGAAAAAATTCCATTTCTGTCCTGAAAGAACCCCCTTGCTGTCTTGAAAGAATCCCCTTGCTGTCTTGAAAGGATTCCCTTGCTGTCTTGAAAGAACCCCTTTGTTGTCTTGAAAAAATTCCCTTGCTGTCCTGAAAAAACCCCCTTGCTGTCTTGAACGAATACGAATTCCCTTGCTGTCTTGACATGGCGAGACGTTCTAATCAATTAATTATAAATAAAATAATAATTGCAAATTTAGAGTATGATCCTAGCTCCCTCATCCTCTAAAGCGGCATTGTATAAAAGTGAGTGTGAAGTAAAATAGGCTTATTTAGTAGTAAAAGGATTTACGAGAGCTCAGCATTGGCCCAGTAGCTTAAACAGTAGAGCACTGGTCTGCAGATCCAGAGATGTTTGGGTCGAATACCCATTGAGTAATTTCGATGAAGATGATGTTTTTTTCCAGAAAAAACCCCTTTGTTGTCTTGGCATGGCGAGACGAAAGTAAAATAGGTAGTATCTAAGCTTCTATTTAAAACTACAAGTTACTGTTCGGCTCGATCTTTAATTTTAGTTTAAATAGTTTTTATTGAAATTAAGGTATCAAGGCCAAAAATAGTTGACCTTTGTATTTTTTAAGTAACCCCAAAAGGTAGTTTAAGTAAGCCTGTTTAATTTTAGGATATTTGTTACAGTAGTTGCTTTAGCAGTTAGAATCAGACGCTTAAAATGTTTAATTTTAGCAAAGTAATAGTTTTTGGCCCTACTTGGTAGTGACATCATCGTCCATGCTATGTTTCTGTTTATGCGCAACAATTGTTTAGAATCAGTAATTTAGAGCTGTTTCGTAATTGAAATAGATATAATACCAAAGCTTTAAAACTAGCATTTGTTAGTTTTTCATAGAGTGTTTGCATGATTAAAAGTTGATGCATATGATAATGCAGGCTAATCTTAGAGAATTTTATTTTTCACTTAGAGCCGAGAATCTGAGATATTTTTTTCAATTTTACAATTGGCCAAAAACGGGGAACAATGTGGCACAAATGAGGTAAATCAAAAAAATTAGCAAGAAACCTTAAATTGAGATATTGTATTAATATATGTAGCTAATATAGCCGGAGGTTCAAAATTACAGACATTACAGGCATGATTTTTTACTTAGCTTTCACATTGAAGTTTGTTAAAAATTGTCGGGGAATTATTGTATGTGTTCAGGAATTTGTTGGCGGCAGGATTAAACTTAGTAAAGCTCGTATGTGTCAAAAGCATAAACTTACTCTAAAAGTTTGCATGAAAATCCTGCTTGTTCATTTTTAATTGCTTAGTATGAGGCGGTATTGTCGCGAAAGCAGTCGATTTTACGCATTTGTAAAACTTTTTCAGTAAAGACACAATTAGTAACGTAAGACGTAACGTAAGTAACGTAAGACAACGTTTTTTATATATTTTGAAAATATACATATGTTAAGGTGGTAGTGTAGCCAAAGCAGTTTTCCTCATAGGCTGCAAAATGAGAACTTTTTGCTTTGAAATTGTACGTTCACTGAAAAACTAGTGAAATACCATATGGTGTCAAATAATTACTGCCAGACACTAGACTACCAGTATCTACCAATATTTTTAACCAATCACCTTTTGTGAGCCAGACATCACACAATTGAGACATAAAAGTTCAAAAAATCAAGCCAGATATCAGATTAGCCAGCTTGTGAAGTACATGTAATGTTTTTTGACGCACATGTTTTTGCCACAAATAAGAATAATGAAAAATAAAGGTTCGTTTTTCTTTTGATTTCAAAATAAGTGTCTAAAACTTTTACAATTTATCATTATTGCTGTGAGTACTTTACAGGTTACGCACAGTTTTACAGTTCAAACAGCCATTACTCCACAACCACTCAAGCAAATTGTACTAAATTTTGTGTGCATAAACTAGAGCATATGTGCTGTTACTTTGTGTAAAGAATCTGGACAGAAAAATTGATAAATGTGACGAAAATATGGAATGTGAATAGGTTTTCAAAACGTCATTTTTCCGACTTTGCGACTTCACTGCTAACTGTATGCTTCATCAATTTTGCTGAAACTTGGTAAAAATATTTGCCTTGAAACGTATTTTTAGAATATATAAAGAACAATGACCTATCTTTCACTAAAAAAGTGTTATAGTCGCGCAAAATCGACTGCTTTTGCGACACTACCCCCTTAAGGTGGTAGTGTCGCCAAAGCAGTTTTGCTCATAGGTTGCAAAACGAGAGCTTTTTGCTTTGAAATTGTACGTTCACTGAGAAACTAGTGAAGTGCCATATGGTATCAAATAAATACTGCCAGACACCAGACTACCAATATCTACCAATATTTTTAACCAATCACCATTTGTGAGCCAGACATCACACAATAGAGACATAAAAGTTCAAAAAATCGAGGCAGATATCAGATTGGACAGCTTGTGAAGTACATGTAATGTTTTGACGCACAGTTTTTTCCAACAAATAAGAAAAATAAAAAATGGAGGTTCGTTTTTCTTTTGATTTTAAAATAAGTGTCTAAATTTTTCACAATTTATCATTATTGCTGTGAGTACTTCACAGTTTACGCACAATTTCACAGTTCAAACAGGTATTACTCCGCAACCACTGAAACAATTTGCACTAAATTTTGTGTGCATAAACTAGAACATATGTGCTTTTAGTCTGTGTAAAGAATTTGAACAGAAAGTTTTTTAATTGACGAAAATATCAAATGAGAATAGGTTTTTAAAACGTCATTTTTCCGACTTTGCGGCTTCACTGCTAACTGTATGCTGCATCAATTTTGCTGAAACTTGGCAAAAATATTTGCCTTTAAACATATTTTTAGAATATATAAATAACAATGACCGATCTTTCACTGAAAAAGTTTTATAGTCGCGCAAAATCGACTGCTTTCGCGACATTACCCCCTTAAGGCAAGTATTTTTGCCAAGTTTCAACAAAATTGATGCAGTATACTGTTAGCAGTGAGATCGCACAGTCGGAAAAATGACGTTTGGAAAAACTAGACACAATCGATAATCGATAATAATCAATCTGGTTGTCTAGTTTGTTTACACAGACTGAAAGGACATAGGTTGCTGTTTGGGCTTAGTGCAAATTGCTCAAGTCCCTATTGTATGATGTCTGGCTTACAATTGGTGATTGGTTCAAGATGTTGGTTAATATTGGTGATCTAGTGTCTGGCAGTAATTATTTAACACCGTTTAGCGTTGGACTGGTTTCTCAGTGAACGTACAATTTCAAAGCAAAAATATCTTTTTTTGTGACCTATGAGCAAAACTGCTTTGGCGACACTACCACCTTAAAAAGTTGTTTAGTTTTACACGATACGTCACAAGAAGATCATTGTGTTGGAAGGTTCATTCAACGCTGGAGTGTAATTATTTAGTACGAAACATTTACGCGGCCAGAAACGTTAAACGCAAGTATTTTTAAAATATTTAAAAATTAGGTTGAGTTATGCTTGGTTATGTCCTTTTATTGATGATAAGATTTTTACACCCGGAAACAGTTTCAGAACTTGAATTTTTCAGAAACTTTCGCATTACTGCTTAGTTTACCAACTGGCATACTACATAGTCTATTAGTTTACCATTTTTTGTGTATTCCACTGCAGTCTTGACGTGTTTCATCAGCGAATGTAAAGTTCAATTTTCTTTTGAATCCTCTAAATAGCCAGTCATAATGACTTTTCCACAGAAACTCAGCATGATGCCGACTAGCGCCAAAACTTAGTAACAATGGCTAAATTGTATTAAAATTATATACATATGTAACTTGTCACGGGGCTATAACGACAGCTAATAGGTCCCAATAAATTATATAATTCTGCTGTTTTTCTATAGTACATTCTTGCATTGTGTTATGTATAAATAATTGTTATTTAATTTACCAATTTACACATTAATTATATGTATTCCATTTGAATATTGTAAGGCTAAAACAGACCCTAGAACACTGCAACACCACCACCAAGTTTTCTTCTAATAATAAGACCAAACTGACGATTTAAGGGTGTCTTATGAAAATTTGGCTGTGCTCCGGTTAAGAAAGACTTTTTAACAGTCATTACCGTTGCGCTCGAAATTCTAGAATGAAAGCGCACCCGAATTTGAATCGGCTGCACTTGTTTATTTGACGTGCTTGTAGCACCAATGTTTTAGCTTCAGTCTGGGACTTAAAAACTTGATGACTAACCACTTCTTACTACATACGTGTCTTGTTTTTTTATTGGAAATACAATAGATTTAGTTTTATCAATAGAATTCAAAGTGTCCAATCATAAAAAAAATGAGTTTTAACAGGCACTTTATATGTAGTTGCATATATACAGAAAAAACATCTACTACTTAAATAGCAAACGGTATAATGAAAAATTGGGAACGATTGAGTATTTTTCTGATTTTTTTGTTGAGGATATCCGTCCGGCCGTTCACCGACAAAAGTTTTGGATGAATTCTTGGTGGTGTTTCCATTACGCGTTTTTTCAAATAATTTCGCAACACTGATCTGATATCAAAAGCTGCTGTCGTTAAAACCATACTGACAGCAACAGCAAAGATTAATAGCACCTGAAAGATAAAAACACGTGAAGTGTGAACTGTGAAGAACCTCTCACAGTAACAATTTGTATAATTGCACTCATAATGTCCGATTGGCTATGACCAGGCTTACCATAAGTTGTTTGGCTTTATGCTAAGTTGTGCGTGCGTTTTGTTTTTTTACGTTAATAATGGCAACTGTTTGTGGCTGATTTAATCAGAATCAGATGTTTAATCATGCAGCATTGAAACTTCTTTAATCGCCATGAATTAAACTACTATATATACTAACAGGTCTGATAAATTAACGCAACCTTTGAGTACATAACGACATATAAAACTTTTGACTTACCTTTAACATTATGTGATAGATGTTGTTTGTGTGAAACTTCTAGGAACTACACGTGAACAAAAAACAGCAAACAGCAAACTAACAAGCTTATGCTTAAACTCAAGCCTATAAATGTTATTATGGTAATCATTGTTTAATTGGTAACATTATTGCTCACAATGTGACTATAAAATATTTCATTTACGTCAAGTAAAACCAATTAAGTTTATTAATAGACATTTTGCAATTAACTGCAGGATAACAATAGCTATGTGTTACATAATCAAAGTGTTACGATGACAAAATTACGTATGGTTGGTAATAAAATCACTGTGATTATTTTAATTTGTACTTAAAAATGTGATACAGAATAGTTAACTACGTCATTTTAAAATTAAGCAGTGTGCTTGAGTAGTTTATCAATTAATTTAATTTGATGTAAAAACCTAGTTTTTTTGGGATAACTATAGTAAGTGGCTTACAAACTAATTAGCCATGGAGTGCATAATGTCCCATTTTTATTTTCAGTTTGAGTTAAACCTTTTAAGGGAATTTAAAAGAAATTATACTCGAAATCAAACACGTGGAGCACTATTTACACTAAAACCATTAGAGTCATTTAAAATCCATTTTTTTATTGAATCCTCAACCAGTTGTTGAAGACTTATAGTTTGCTGCAAATTTTTCGATCAAAATCAGGTTTGGCGCGATAGCACGAAACTTATAATAGAACGCAATCAATAACAATGCGGAAAATTAAATTTATCGCTCATAACTGCTGTTTGGGGGTAGTATCGCGAAAGCAGTCGATTTTGAGCGACTGTAAAACTTGTTCAGTAAAATGTTAGAAATTGTTCTTTCTATATTTTAAAAATTTATCTAAAGGCAACATATTTTGCCAAGTTTCAGCAAAAATGGTGCAGCATATAGTTTGCAATAATGTCGCAAAGTCGGAAAAATGACGTTTTGAAAACCTATTCACATTCCATTTTTTCGTCACATTTATCAGTGTTTTTGTTTAGTTTTTTTTACACAGACTGATAGCACATATGTTGTAGTTTATTCACACAAAATTTAGTGCAAATTACTGTAGCGGCTGTGGAGTAATACTAGTTAGAACTGTGAAAGTGTAAAATAGTAACAGCAATAATGATAAATTGTGAAAAATCTAGACGCTTATTGTCAAATCAAAAGAAAAACGAACCTTCAATTTTCTTTTTTCTTATTTGTGGCAAAAAATTGTGTGTCGACTCGTTATGTGTACTTCACAAGCTGGCCAATCTGATATCTAGCTTGTTTTGTTGATCTTTTATGCCTCTATTGTGTGACGTCTGGCTTACTAATGTCGATCGCTCCAAGATATTTGTCGATATTGATAGTGTGATGTCTGGCAGTGATTATTTGACACCATACAGCGTTGGACTAGCTTCTCAGTGAATGTACTATTTCAAAGCAAAAAGTTCTATTTTTTCACAACCTATGAGCCCTATGAGCAAAACTGCTTTCGCGACACTACCCCCTTAACAAAAACAATCAACTCGAACTTTAAATATGTTATGCATCATTGCAGTTTGTGATCACTCGCCAAAATTGAGTAAGTTTGTGAGTAGTTAGCCAAAGTTTTGTAATCACGTGCAAATCGATCAGGTATTACTTGAGATATAACAGAAATCAATTTTCAGCAATATGTTTTTGATTTTTTTAGCCACACGTATCTCAAGTTATGCCGAACTGTTCCGTGCCGCCAGTATATCATATTGTAGGTCTT
Organism: Trissonchulus sp. WLG1_4; assembly: GCA_030248245.1. NCBI lineage: Eukaryota > Metazoa > Nematoda > Enoplea > Enoplida > Ironidae > Trissonchulus > Trissonchulus sp. WLG1_4. The sequence goes on from JASANF010005354.1 coordinate 58,080, forward strand.
GTTCCGCCATACTGCAAATAATAGTTGCATACCGTTTCACACCGGTTTCGCAGTGTCTTCAGTTTCACACTGAGTTCGTAACCGAAAACCGTTTTTCAACAAATTTTCAGCGGAAACCAATTCTCACTAGAGATGCTACAGTTAGACTGTACTGTGCTAATTCCGGAAAAGCACTAAAATAGAAACTCCCAGGGTGCAATTAAGCTGTCACTAATATTCAATATTCAAATTTTTGCCGATTAGACTAGTCAGTCCCAAAGACAGTAAGGAGATATATAAGCTTTTATGCCTTTTCCAGAGAACAAACAGGATCTGTCTAGACAATGTCGATCGATAATCTACGGGAACGTTTTCTGGAATAACTAGACACATTTCTTGTTGTTTCGATACTTTACGTCGCTAAATTAATACCTGGTAACAAGCACATGTTGTAGGTAGCATTAAATAATTCGAACTGTCAGAATAGCACTCACGTGTTCTTGTTTATTGAACAATATTATTTATCTTGTTTAAAATAACATTTCATATTCTAATAGGTTGGTCGGGAGTTAAGCTTACAATTTTTTACAATTACAATAAACATACGCACTTACACTATGACGAAAACCTTAAAGGTGGATTTCACAACGGCAGTTTCTGAAAATCTTGAAAATCAAAATGATTTCACTGCGAATTATCGCCTGATTCGTTACGAATTACGTAGATTTTTTTTAAAAATGGTTTTTCAACAATTTAAATTTCAGCAGATCAAAAACCTGCATACTATGCTGCAGGTTTGAAATTTTGACTGATCAAAAACCATGGTTTTATGAAATTTACGAAATTAGTAACGAATCAGGCAACATTTAGTAATGAAATTATGTGCAAATAAAAAAACGTGCGTAAAAAACCATGGTTCTTAAAAACCACTGTTGTGAAATCCAATCTAAATTTAGTATTCTTTTTAATATATAATTATAATAATTAATTAGAAATTATATGAGTTTATATATGAGAAGTTTTTTATTAGAAGTAGTCTTACTTTTGACTGTAGTCTGAAGTCGAAAGTACGATTTTTTGAATTCTGATGTTGAAGTACCATGCAGAATGATCTGCATACCTATAACACTGGAGTCAGCGTCGTGACTGCAGTTTAGAGACTGTGACTGCAGTCATCTTGTTGACGTCACAGTTTCATAAAATGAGACTGGCAGAAGAATGATTGAATTTCATCAATTGACTCTTGAATCAGCATCAGTGTGTCCGGAATCAGAGTCATCTGAGTCATTTCTAACTATGTAACGTTTCTACGTGCTATTGCAGGTGACAAAGCTTGCTGCTATAGCCACGCTTTTTTATCAGTTGACACTAAAATTAACAAAAACGAAAAGAAAAGAAACAAGTTGCCCCTAAAGTGAGCAGGGTTTCTACCCAGAGATGTTCACAAACATAGACCCTTTGTTCTCACGTTATACCGAAGTTTTGTGCTTCCACATTATGTTCAACTTTTCAAAATGTCTTTTTTTCTCCAGGATTCCGTCCGTTATTTTTTTGCTATTGGTCCCGCAATATTTGGGATTGGGAGGCGACAGAAGAATTTTTACACGACCCAAATAGGTTTAAACTCTATGTCAGTTGCACAGTCGCGCAATTTTTTAACCGAGGATAAAAAACAAAATTCTTGTTATTTTTGAAAAACGTTTTTAAAAACGCTGTTCTCTATAAAAAATAATCAATTATTACTAAATATTGCTCAACCCCCCCCCTCTGTTAATGAATGCATAATAAGCATACTATGGGTCAGGCGTACGCTTAAGATGATGTATGTGAATTGAATTAGGTGCCTTGTGCCGAACCATACGTAAAATGATTTTAGAGTTTTTACTTTTGAATTTTCACTCAAGCACGCAGTTACTGCTAAGAATAGCAGCTAAAAAGAAAACAAAGCAACTCGAACCTATTCGCCTGCGCCTTATTGTTTTCTACAGCCTGCAAACCTGGCACAAAATAGAGATCGCAGTCTCTGAAGACGCTGCTGTTACTTTCAACAATTTTGACAGTGGTCCATTTTGACAATAGTGTCTGTCTGTACCACATGTGCGTGTGTGTGTGTGTGTTTGTGTGTGCCAGACCACATGTACAGTCGACTAACACACAGACAACAATAACACAAGAGCTTCGCTTAATTTGCATATTGAATGCAAATATGCAAATCAGTAATTTCAGCAAGAAGTTTCGCAAATAGTTCCGCTGAAATTACAAATAAGGGGGGGCAATCACTGACATGCAAAAATATTTTGAACAGCGGGATGAATAATTTTAAAAAATGATACGTCATTTTAAAATCGAGTTTAAAACTAGAACGTTTAAGAAAACAGCTTTAAGTTTAAACGTAATCATTTTATGTATAATTTACAGATGTTTGATGACATGTCCCCAGGAAAAAAACACACAGCCGACGGAGGTTAGGATTACACACGTCATACGGCACAGTTAACGTATCCGCGAAAGTTAACGTTGCAGGAACAAAAACCTGTGACAAATGTTCCTACTCTAGTAGGAACAAGCACAACCTGCGGCAAAACCTTCAGTAAGTATTAAGACTTATGTTCAAGTAAGCTGACCAGCAGGTCAGCTAAAACCTGTTGTGCAGCAGATAATTATCTTTTTGTAAAATGTGTATGCAAAAGTTCAATGCGTTTTTATGCAATCTTACAATAAGTTGTTTACCTATGCAAAAACTTGAAGTATTTTTAATTATCTTACAACAAATTCTGTAGGAATGGGTTGTTTTGATGAGTGAGAAGTGTATTCATTCTTCCATGACCAAAAATGACTACAGTTCGCAGGAAATATAAGATGCTGCCAACAAAATTATCTGGTCAAATGTTGGCACTCTCACATCAGTGCTCTTCTATTTGTGTTTCTAATTATAATACAGACCGGAGCTGTTTCAGAAAGCCCTAGTATTTACAAGAAATCTATACACAATTAACTGATTGTCTTGGAAAGGTACAATTCCTTATTATGTCTGTGGCTGACAAGCTTAATTCTCAAAGACAGTATGACTACGTCCGTATGTATAATTAAAACTAGAAGCATACGGCCTGAAATTTGTTTGCTTTTAAGCGTGGGAATAGCTCCAGTATAAATGCTGAGTCCTTTTATTTGGAATGATCGTTACAGCGTTCATAGGCTTATTACGTAAAACGCACCATTCACATTAAAAAGCACTTTAAAATTTAGTAAAGGCAATGCAAAAAATGAGTTTCATAATTACTGTTTCCTATTAGTGTACTAAGAGCTCACATTACATGTAAAAGCAAAACATTATTTTTCCATTGCAGCATGTATTACCACGCAAATTATCTACCAATTTTATTTAATAGAACTCGTTTCCTTGTACTAAAAACTTGAATTACTTTTAAAAGCAAAGCCATTTATTATTGTAATGTTTTGATTTCGGTATAGTATTAAAATACAGCGCTAAATTTAAAAAAAATCATTTTACGACGTCACAGTGCTACTTGTAAGCATTGTGACACCAAAAAATTTAAAGTTAGTTAGATAATTACCTAAAAATACTAACGCTATCGAAATCTTTGTTATCCTATATTTATGTTAGTCTTATCGAGTTAACTCTAGATTTATATATTCGCTTTGTTTAAGAATCGTAATTTTGTAATAACTGCTTAGGAAAGATGCTCTTCCTTTTAAAAAAAATTTTATCTAGTAATGACTAAACCCTATTTCAGATCATAGCTGAGACAGAAAACAATTACGGATTAATATTGACAATTAAACTGAGAGTGATTAGCTACTTAATTAGCCTTGACGAAATACTGGCGTCTACTTAAGACATTGCTTTCTACTTCTGCCTTATTTAAGGGGGCGCTCCGGGAATCAAGGATTTGGGCCATATTTTTTAAAAACAACGGAAATAACCTATCATTATTGAAAGAAAGTTGCCCAAAATACTATTTCTGATGTTTTGATGTGCATATCTCCATAGCAAAAAATTTGAAAAAAATTGGACAATTTACTGATTTTATTCGACTTTCACACAAACTCAGCTAGTAAGCCAGTGCATCAACGCTTTTTTAGGTTTTTCAAACAGTCGATACGTAGATTTTATTAGTCGTAATAAAAAATTAAAACAATTTTATTGCGTTTTGTGCAAAAAAATCGCACAAGAAACCATTTTCAGAAGCAGCAGACTCAAATATAGGCTGTGTGAATACAAAACCAATTATTCGGCATTCGATTATAAAATGCTGATAAATATTTTTCTACAAAAATTTGCACAATTATAGCCAACGGCTCTGCGCAGTTGAACAGTTTTTTAGTTTTTTAAAATAAAGCTTAGAAATTTTTTTATATGAATTTTATTGCTCAGAGTTCGACTTCGAAAACACATAATGACATTTTTTATACAAACCCGACATAAATGTTAAAAACCAAAATAATGTTCAACTAGAGAAGCACATAAGCTACATTTTAGTATAGGTATAAAGTGTGACTATACGCAAAGTATAAGCAGAGTTATCGTTTGCCGAAAATTTACTCACGTTTGGTGCTCTGGGAGTCACGTGACATAATAACGTGATTTGAAATTTTGCCTCCAGTGTTCTTTTGTGCCATACTACATATATCAGGGTAGGCGCGATAGCAGAATTAATTTTTTAATAACTAAAATTTTATGCAAGTAAACTGGTTTTAATTTGGTGTGTACACGTGCCTGGGGGAGGGGTACATGCTGGCCAAATTTCAGGCAAATCGATTGGGTATTACCCGAGATATGAAAAATCGCCTCCCGCAAACTCGGATTTTTCCGTCTTTTCCGTAGTGTGGGTAGAACAGGAAAGTTGGCTGATCTACAGCGGAAAAATGCTGATAAGCTTGTCAAACAACTGGGACAAGTTTTGCAGCCGAATAGGGAAACTCAGCTTGCTAAATGAAGCGGACAAGAGTTGCGTCAGGATAGCAGTCGCCATGCAACACGTTAGTGCTTTCTGCACCCTATTCGCGCGAATTAATCAGCCATTATCATCAGCTGCCTGTTGCCCGAAACGTGCCATGTACTTCATTGGTTCTTGATGTTACTTTCTAGGCAAGCTATATATGTCCAGAAGAAATAATTGTTCATCCATAATATATTAATCAGTCGATCGCCATTCATTTTTATTGTTACGTAATGTAAATGTAGTTTAAGCTTATATAAATTCTACAGTTATTTGTATTAACTAGAGTTATGCGGTTGTATTGTAACATTTTATGATTCGTATTGAATATTAGTCGTTAATGTCTATATAATAATATATAGTGTTAAGTTGAAATACGCCATTACTCACCTGTAATTTTTAGGAAAGATGTCTATATACAAAACAAAAATAGATTGCACATGGAGAAATTTAAATGAAATAGGTACCTGTATAGTGTATATATCTGCAGAGTATAACTTTATAATCTATACACCTGACTTAAGTCCTAGTACTTGACTAGTCCTAGTGACTTGAGTGCTAGTAGGTGTCGAAAATGTTTTTCCTAATTATTCGCGCGAATAGGGTGCAGAAAGCACTAACGTGTCGCAGGGCGACTGCTATTCTGACGCAACTCTTGTCCGCTTCATTTAGCAAGCTGAGTTTCCCTATTCGGCTGCAAAACTTGTCCCGGTTATTTGACAAGCTTATTAGCATTTTTCCGCTGTAGATCAGCCAACTTTCCTATTCTACCCACACTACTGCCCTTGGTGAAAGGGCATTTTTATAATAATGTATAGTAAAGTTTGACATTTGCCAATTTTTTTGCCAATTTTCGATGTAACCCCCGATTCCCGGAGCGCCCCCTTAACTAACAACTTGCTTGCTGATCTTATTTAACGAATTTGGTTGTTAAACTAGTGCCGATTTTATCCTACAAAAACTTCAGGATAATTTCATTGTAATGAATATAGAAAAAGTAAGTCATCTTGTTCATAAATTGTCCATAAAATATATATAGTATAATATCATGTTTCAAACAATGTAAGTAAAAGTAACGTTTATGCCAAATATTCACAACATATTTTATTGTTACGTAATTTATCGTAGCATTTATAAAATCCATAAAAATCGAACAGAACACAAAACAAAAACTTTTTGAACAGGCCTAACAACTTCAATGATAAGTTATTTTTACAGCTACGCTTTTTTTCAGTTGATATTTCTTTCGTTTTCTTCGTTTTCGTTTTCCTTTCGTTTTCCTTCAGTTTCTTACTTTCTTTCGTTTTGATTTTCTTTAGCTGTCAATTTTTGACAGCTTGCCCAGCATGCCCTTGGGAGCCGACAAAGGGTCTAGTAGCAGCTGAGGTCAAGCACAAGTGCACTCCAAAACTTTTTCAAAAAGGGTGCCGTCAAAAAGGTGTTAAATATTTATTTAATGATGAGTTACTTTTAAGTGTCCCTTATACATTGTTCAAAATTTTTGTCTGCTAAGTCAACTTTACTAATTTTACAAATTGTGTCAATTTTTAATTTTTCAGGTTCGAAATTTAAATTTTAAATTCTTACTTTTTGTACTAATATATATCTTATAGTGCAAAGTTCCTGTCAGAGTGTCAGTACTCAGTATTGTTATCAATTTTAGCTAATTTATTACTTTTATTTTATTTCAATGTACGGTTAAGTTTGCAAAACAATACATATATTATATAGCTATATACCAACTAACGAAAGTCTACTTAAAAGTGACATCCCCCGTCATGTAAACATTTGAATAAACAAGCAGCATGCAGCTGCCTTCATTTGTCTACTGCTCGTCAAATTTTTCAAAACTTTGTTGCGCAAGCCGAAAAAGTTGGCTTCGCTTCAATCCACTTTCGTTTTCGTTTTCTTTTTCGTTTTCGTTTCGTTTTCGTTCATTTTAGTGTCTACTGAAAAAAAAGCGTAGCTGTACATAAACAAATTTGTCATAAATTATCTAGATTATTATTTGTTTAATAATATCTGTTTTTTCTTATGTTTCAGGCGCTGTTGTGTTTTGTGGTGTTTGTTTGTGGCGCCACTGCGCTGTACGACTGGCCACTAGACGCACTTCCCTCGCTGGAACTGATCGCGCAACGCCACGCCAAGCACGCAACACACCAGCCACACAAACGGACAATAACACGGCGCCACATCCGACAGCTGCTCAACAGAGCCCAGTGGTTCATCATACCCGTCGGCATTCTATGATTTGAGCTGAACCATGGGATTAATATGGACTAAACTAAGTTTGATATGGTCGAAAACTGCAACGTCTCTAGTAAACCGTCGTAGCCCCGTCCAACTGTTACAATCTTGGAGGATTAAGAGGATTGTACGGATTAAACTGCATCAAAAGTTTCCGCTTGAGAAGTCAGAAACTAATGACACTGCAGAAATAATTGCTGCTAGAACTTCATCTACTTTGACTTTAGTGCTCATGTTGTGAAAATGAAAAAAACATTTCATTTGGTCATTGCAATTTTATGAACATTTACAGTCCCGACCAAAATTACTTGCTACAGACTCCGGAGTTAGAGTCACTTGACTTCGGAGTCCAAGCTCTGGCCGGGCTTTGATCCGCTGCCACAGACTGGGCATGCTTCCCAGAAACAACTTTGTGGCAGAACTGTCACGCCAGACCACTCGGCCACCAGCTCGTTTCACTCGGATACCTACGGTATCCTCATGAAGGACATGATTTTGTGAAACATCAGCCCGACAGGTTTCACTGGTAGGAGTTAGGGCCAATTGTTGCTCTGAAGCAACATTATGAATGAAAGGGTTAAGAAACGTGGACTACTTACTATAAAACTGTAAATGACTCCGTTAAGGTAACTGCGAACACAATGAACTTTAACCTTGAATTTTTTATCACACGTTTACATCAATGTATTGTGCTGGGAGCTGCTTGTAATACTTGCCGCCTCTTCCATGTATTATAGACCTCAGCCCTTTAATTGCATCTCACAACTAATGTTTATTAGATTGCTGGGTGAGAGTTTGAATGACATCGTATGACTCGTCTGTTAACTTTGAACTGTCTGCGGCATTTTAAATTGAAGTGAAGTTATGAACTTCGTTAGCTTTTTTTGAAATTAAAATCAAGGTAACTGTTTAGCTTCTGCGTTATAAAATGATCTAATCATTTTACGTCCATAAACAAAAAAATGACTTTGGGGGACGGCGGGGGAAAAGAAAAGGAGGGGAGAGCCACAACTCACATAATACCTATTCACCTTACTCTACTTAATTTGCATAGTACTGTTATGCTAATGCTAATGTGATGGTAATGCTTGTTCACAATTGTAAAACATAAGCAAATTTGTTTTTATTATATGAAACAATTTATTTCTCAATACACCAGCTAAAATTTTTAAACATGAGAAGGAACGCTTGCATGTTTTGTAAACGTTTTTGGGTAAATTTACGTCATCAAAGTAAGGCTCAGGCATCAATTTAAGTTAAAATTAAAGTAAGCCGAAAATCAATGACTTTTATATAACTTTTTTTTAAAATAACTGTATTTAAAGTTAAAGTGAAGTTGTTTCAATTTAAGTTAAAGTTACACTTAAAGTAAGAACTTTAACTTTTTTTGGAGTTAAAGTTAAAGTTAAAGTAAGACCCCTAACTTTTTTAATTTCAGTTAAAGTTAAAGTTTAACTTTTTTGCCCTAATAGGAAGAGTATGACACTTTCCCTATTATGCCTGACAGCGCGCTCCGCATTGGACGCGCGCTTCCAGGCATAATAAAGAGAGTGTCATACTCTTCCTATTATGTACTTTTGGTAAAACCGAGGTTTAGAAGACCAGCACTGTGAAATCCACCATCAAGTTTTTTAAGTAACTCTGTTCCAAGTAACTGTTAACAGTTTTGAAAGACTAAAAACTTTTATATATGTTCTTCCTCTTGTGAAAATAGAGCTAAACTATTGTCAAAGTATTTAGTCGCACTGGTGTCGGTAAAATTCTGTCGCCAATGTAAACACATCTGAACACTACATTTGATGGATCACAGAAACAAAGCAGCACAGCGGAGCCAAAACATTTTACTGAACAACATCAAGTAAAATAACCACGTATTTTCTTAAAAAAGACTACAAACAGTTCTGCACCCGAGATCAAAGATCCTCCAGTTAAAATTCCAAGCAAACCACCGAAATTGGCTGTGTACTTGAAGAACTGAAACGATACCAGAAAAGCATTGTTAAAAAATCAGTCGATATGTGACTTTCTTCTTTAAACTCATAATTTTCAAAACGTTGGCTTGTTTTTCCTGGTATTTATTACAAATAATTCGTGTTTGAAATCAATTCTGCGAGTTAAATCAAATGCATGCCAGCGCAGCAAAAAACACAAACCAACAGTCTTGCCGACCACTTTCATATAAGGGAGAGACAATAAATTGATCATTATAATCGTGATTATATGTACATCTTAAAAACAGTGAGATAACTAAGTGCACGCTGCTAGATTCACAACGTGCATTCTAATTCAGTTATTGCACTGTTATTTCAAAACAGTTATAAGTCAGCAATCATCAGCACTGGCCGTAAGCATAAAATCGCTCATGGCACTTCATGAACCAGTGCTTTTAAACTACCTAGTGAACTCTACATCGTGCTATACATATACATATAATAAGAAGTAGATTGCACTCAGCAACTGATACACACGTTTGCTAAAAGCGCCAAGTGCACGAAAAAAGTGCGTACAGAGTCCGACTTAATGCAAGCGGGCTTAACGAACGTTGCTGAGTGAAACTGCAGAGTATGTTATAACGTACTTATATTAAAACAGTTTTGATATTTTCAGTGCAATATTTCTGATATAAATCTACCAGAGTGCAAATCGTGGGTGACCTCAGTTAATGCACTTATAGTATGTTATGGTATTGTATGATGTGTAACTTACATTGTACACAGGCTGCTCAGTATACTCAATGAAACTTGTTGTTTTCATGAAAACACTGACTTTTGTCGTCAAGGTATGTCTGCAGAAATAAGAAATAATATCACGACATATAATACACTTCACTACAATATTTTAAAATGCACTTTTTCAACCATTTTTCAGTAAAGTATCTGTTCTTGAGTAAAAGTCAATAAAATCCTACAATTTTACAGACAGTTAGATAAGTGGATAAACAACATGAGGTGTGCTGACATCAACATAAACAGTTCACTGCACATTTGCAAGTAATATAAATAGCTAATGAAATTATTACATTTAATGTGTCCTACCCTGTATATTTGCGTAACTCAGTGACCTGAAATGAAGTAAAAACCATCAATATGTAGTTGTGTACATGAAAAAATCAAAATTGCAATTTAATAGTTCAAATGGGTTTGGGGCTAATTTTCAGGTTACGTTCTGGTTTTTTGTCAGCCAGCCAGTCAAATTTACTGTTGCAAAAGCAGTCACGTACACCTAGCTTAGAACTTTTATCTAGATAAACCTAGTTCAGCAAAAGTATTAATCATCAAAACGTGGTAATTAAAATTATATTGAAGTCGGCTATCAATTATATTATTTTTGCAAACTTTATGTAGTTTTTTTCATTTTATTATGTAATTTAAGTATGTAAATTGTCGCTGTTTTTACCTTGACATTTTTGAAAGTTGTTACTGCGGTTTCATAATAAGCTTCCCTAAAAATAATAATTGATTGTAAATACATGCAAAGTGCTTAACTTTTTCCGACTATCTTTCATTTTGTTCATTTTTATAAGTCTTAACAAATTAGCTAGCAAACTAATCAAAATTAAGTTAGTTTCGACAAAATTTCAGTGTTTCTAGAGACACGGCTTTTCAAAGATGGTGATTTGCTCTTAAAAATTTTGTCACTTTTGCGCTTTCCATAGCTCTTGCTGAGTCAGCACAGATGCTGTTTTCAAAGAAACTGTGAAAAACTGATAAAAGGGTGTTGTGGCTTGTTTTTGCGAATGTGAAACCAAAATGTAGATGGTTTTTAAGTGTGAGTATGTTTCGAGAGGTGCGAAAAAAACCGCATCGAGTATGGTGACCCGTGAAATATGACATTTACTTCGACCAATAAAATTAAATGTGAAACTGTTTTTTACTTCCAATCATCGCGTGAAAGGTCAGATGGGAATATCTTCGAACTGAATATCTTCGTCTTTTCAGAACCAGTTTTTTTATGTTTTGGTTTTTGGTCTCAGACTTTTGGAACTTTTTTAACAGTTATGTACCGTAGTTATTTTATTACAAATCATTTCTTTTCACCTTTCACTGTCTGGTTTTTCAGTTGTTTTTGCTTTCCCTTACAAAAGGAATGCGAATTTGCCAGATAGCAGCTAGCTACCGTAGTTACAATGCGCCTATAGTAATTACAGCAGCATTATTGATACAGTAGGCCCTAACGTTTACTGCTCTTACTGCTAGATCGTTCGCTTCTACCTAATCTGCGCGTGACGGTCACAGATAGGTACGAGACACAACTAACATATGATTAGCTGCAGCGTTCTTTGTGACTCCCCTAAACCTATAGTAACCAGGTACTGTTACCGTCTTTTCGTGTGTTTACTCAAGTCACTAAAATTAGCATAAGTAATAAGCAGCATAAGTAATTTGGTAAAAAAATTTGTAACTATGCTAATTTGATATATAAATTCGCATAAAAACTAGTTTAACTTAAACTTTTTGATCCACTAGCATAGAACCAAAGTTATACAAACCAAACCAACAAATAAAAAACTTAAAATTCTTGGAGCCTCGTAAAAAGTGGCTTAAAGTGATTGGCCCAACTAGAATCTAAAAAAAATTTACGAGAAGCTAGGAAAATTTTCTGTTTTTAATCTTGGCCTAAAAAACATATCTACATACCGGCCTATTATGCTATCAGCGTACAGTAGAGTATTTTTCTTATTTACTTTTTAATCTTCTGGTTCGCTCGCAAATTTCGATAACTAAAAGTTATTAACCCCAGATTTGATTTAAACAAATAATTTACTTAATTAAGTTTGACAATAAATGTTTTTTTTCAATTTTTTACAATTCGCTTCTGGACTACAGAGAAAACCAGCTCTGTCAAAAATTTCAATTTCAACTTCAAGTAATCTATACATTTAATTTTGAGTTTAATGTAGCCGGCAGCCGCATAGTTTTTCAGGCAAGATTTGAAGACTGTTGAAAAAGTTTTTAGAATAATATTTTTACAGTTTGTTAAAAAATGATGTCAACTTTAACAGCCCATTCCGGTCAAGGGTTTTTAAAATAATTGAAAATAGACTGCTTGAAGCAGCTCATTTGAGTTCACTCATTATGCGCAGCGGGCCATTAAAGCCTGTTTCACACGAGGTGGATTTTCGAAGGGGACTTTCCCCATGGGGATCCCCATGGGGAAAGCCGTTCACACGAGGCAGATTCGCGCGAGGATTCAAAAATGCCTTCCCAGTATCGTATAGTATTGTTTTGTTACGGTAGTTGCATATTGATTTTTTGACTATTCTAATCCCCGCAAAAGTGGCACATTATTAATTATACATATGTGATAAGATTGTGAATGTGATGTGAAGGTTATACTACCGTTATTTTAATAATTAATATTAATATTAATTGCAAACTTTATTTATATTAATATTAAATTAAAAATATTTTACGAATTGTATTTATATTAATATTAATATTAAAAATAAATTCCATTATTAAAATAACGGTATGTTATACCTAACTATCTACATATTGTACATCTTAACTAATATTTTATAATTTTTATATTCTATTTGTTATTTTTTTATTTTAACACAGTATTGGTACAAAGTCTATATGCATATGTGTTGTATAAGCACAGTAACGTGTATGTATGTATAAAAATAGTAATAATGGCCCGGGAAAACCGTAATAACTGAAAATTCAAGCATTGTGTGAAATTTTGTGACTCACGTGATATTATTTGATTGGCCACTGCATGTGGATCCCCTTGAAAAAACGCTCGGAGAGCGATAAGCAAAATTCTCCATGAGGATCCCCTCGGGGATCCCCAAGGGGATCCCCCTGCGTCCCCACGCGTCCCCATGCGTCCCAAAGGGGATCCCATGGGGATCCACCTGCGTTCCCACGCTTTCTCGGGCGTCCCCAAGGGGATCCTCATGGAGATCCACTTGGGGACGCCTGGGGACGCAAGGGGATCCCCAGGGGATTTCCCTGGGGATCCTATTGAAAATCCACCCCGTGTGAAACAGGCTTAAAATAACGTTGGGTCCAGTGCATAAATGTACTATAATTAGAAGTAATGATCAGTCCTTCGCGCCATTCATATCGCTGTACCTAGAATTTTTTATAAGTATTTTTACCTGCATGGTTCAGGACAGGTGCAGTTTGCATACCAGTCCGGATCACCTGTTTCAAAAAACTTATATTGAGCTTTGGCACACTGAACTAAAACAAAAGACAAACGTTAAACCATACAATTTTTCAGTTTTCATTATAGTATGTAGTAAAAATCTTTTCATAAACTTTTCATTTCTGTCACAAATTCAATTCATATTTTTGCAATGTTCATGTTTCAATATCCGATTTACTTACCCCAAGTGAGATTAGTAATACACGGCACGATGGAAACGTTGCCTTTTAAAGGCGGAAACCGGGTGTCGGAACAGCTACAGTTTTCAAAGAGTTGCTTCTGGTAGCATGAATGGTAGCATAACTAAAAAATAAGTTTGTTTAAGACGATTTTTTTGCAAAAACACTGATGACATAAAGTGCAGAAAAAGACTTCAATTGATTTTCATAAACTAATTTTAATTAATTGTATAATGCTGATTTGAATATAATGAACGTTTCAAATTATTCGGTAGCTTTACGTTCAAAAATCGATCCTCCCAAGTAAATTTTCATGTGATGTCAGCTTGACTTAACTTTTAGTACGAAAATATAACACCTTGACTGCAAAATAAAAAAAAAAAAACATTAAAAATATTAGCGCTTGCGTCACGCAAATTAGTTCTATACCATAAATTCTCTAAATTTATAACTATATAAATTACCTGCATACTATAGGAGCGATTGACATACAAGAAGTCTGAAACCATTTCCGCTCGTTTTTCACAATTTCCATATCGGCCGCCTAGTTTTGACTCTTTTATCTATAATGTCCACAGTCCTAACAATCAAAAAATCATATGTGTGTCTACGGTCGAATATTTAAAAACATAAACTAAACATAAACTAGGCACTGATAACAATAGCTGAAACTCAATGGCTATTTTACAATTTCAACTTTTTGTTCCTTCTAGAGAAGGAACCTTTGTTATCGGTATTTGCTCTAATAACAGGATTATGTATCAGCTCAGCCTATAATTTATGTGTGACCCTAGCCGACAGATACAGTCGGTTTCCAATGAAAAAGGATTCTAGGCGTCGGGATTAGTGATGAAACCGGACACACGGTCTCTTACCTTTTGAATCTATATACTTTGTTCTACGTTCTTAGGACAAAGTTCAAAGTCTTGGTAACGAAGTACCAGTAATAATAATTTTGGAAATAAAAAAAACACCTATACTAAACAAAAAACACCCAATTTGCCATTTTTGTGCCTACAGTAACCCAAGAAACCAACACCAATAGCAACAACAACACAAGTTGGCTAGCTGGCCGCCTGGGCCAGTTTACACACAAAACACACCATACTCGATTTACACAGAAACAAACACACACATTTAGCCCAAGCGAATACACGTAAGACGTGTAATTCGCTAGGGCAAATCAAATGTAAGGTCCTGTCGCTACTGCGGTAGCGACAGGAACAAGCAAAGTCCAATGCAACCAATGCAAAATGGGCGTGGACATATCAACCATATATCATCACTCCGTGAAATGAAAAACCTGCTGCGCTGCAAACAATCATAACAGACAGAATGACCGAAAATGTATGCATCTATTATCGCATCCACAGCTGTGAGATTTAGTTCTAAATGTCCGCTGTTTAGTGTACCGTTAAGCTAGAGCGGTCCCTGTATATTCTGTGAGGATGTGAGATAGTAGTGAGTAGTGAGTACTAAAATGTGAACAATGTGTGATACTTTCGTTTAACAATTTGTGATACAAAGTCTGATTACTATTCTTTAGTCAAATATAGTTCGTAAAATCTACCGACAACAAACCCAGATACTTATGTATGTACAGCAGACAATAAATCCAACCACACAGACCAACACAGCAGCAGCACATACACATTTGGTGCACATACTCACGTTCACATACACCCGCACAATCACATGAGTCAAAACGTACACAAACGCACACACAAAACCTTCCAAAATACACGTTATCAACCGACAGGCTCATTCTAAAGAAGCCTGCTGCGCTGTGGCGCAGCAGGAAAAACGGTCACTCCAAGACTGCAAACAGTTACAAAAATCGGCTTACAAGAATAGATAAACTCACAATACGCTGTTTACGCTTTTTTGTATTTTAATTTTTAATTTTATTCGTTTAAATTTCTATTGTCGAAGTGACTGTGGACTGACTCAACACAAATTCAGCGCAGAAAAAAGTTAAGACTTTAATTTTAACTTGATCTGTAAGGTTATGTGTTTAAGTATAACTTTGACGGTTACTTGTATAAAAATACCCTACTTTAACTTTTATTTTACTTTTGAAAAAAAAGTGGTGTCAATTATCTAGTACTTCAACTTTAAATTACGTAATCGCATGAACCTTACTTTAATCTTAAATTAAACGAAAACGATTGAACGTTTTTTCCCTAATTTTAGAGTCTGCCTAAAAGTTCAATTACTAAATTAGATCTAAAATTACATAAAAAAACTAGAAAAGCAGACTCTGGCAGCTCAGTAACACTTAAAATCAATGATGTAGTGTGCAACATATAATACTGGTCACGAAAAAGAAGAAGCCATCCCTATTGTGTGCACTGTTTATACAGCTACGCTTCAATTTCAGTTGATAAAAATTTTGTTTTCGTTTGCGCTTTCGTGTTTGCTTTCGTTCAATTTCAATTTTCAATTCAAGTTCAATTTCGTTTTCGCTTCTTGCTTCGTTTTTGTTTTCGCTCGTTGGGGCTGATTTGGCAGCTGAGGCGGTCTCAGCTGTCAAGTTTATGGCGGTATGCTTCTTTATAGTTTTTTATATTTACCTGCGCAGCTGAGAATGAGAGCGTCAAACAGGAGTAGTAAGTCAATACTCAGGGCAGCAGAAAGATACAGGCGCTCTCATCCATTAAAAACTAATCAAATCAAGTGTGTAGGCTTACATCTTTTGGGTCGCAATAGAAATTATTTGAGTTTGGTGCATTTCGTTTTCGTTTTCGCTTTCGCTTTCGTTTTCGTTTTCATTTCGTTTTCGTTCAATTTAGTTCAACTGAAATTAATTAATTTAATTAATTAATTAAATTAATTTAATTAATTAATTAAAGCGTAGCTGTATCGTGAACATCTTTATGGAGGAACATTGACCCTGTTAGGGCAACTTGTTTTATTTAACCAACTGTTTGTGATCAAATATACACATTAACTTCTCGCCAGTACTTTTTTAGAAAACCGCGTATATAACTGCCCGCCAAATATTGTCAAAGTTCAAATGTCAGAATTAAACTGCAACTTTTGCATATCACACATTTGTATGAAGCTGCTGCAGTTTTAAAAATTTGCAAGTTTTTTGCTCTAGAAAGCTCCAAAGTTTCTGATTTAATTTTGCCAAAACGTTGCAAAAACGTTCCCAAAGATTATTTATATTTTATTATTTATTTACGGTTTTCATTAATAATTGATATTTCAATTACATATTTGAAAGATTATTTTAAAATGAAGTCTATAAATTGAAAAAAATAACTGCCAATTTCAAACCAAAAATTGGTGCTATCTAAACATACGTAGGTTACAGCAAAACTGATGTCCAAGTTTTTCGATAATATATATCCATCAGCCATTGGAACGGCTGGGGTGTCTTTTGTATGCACGATCAATTTAGTTCCAAGCCGTGGACTGCTCTCGATAATGGGAAATGGTATAGTCGTATTGATTGTCATTATCAGGCCTGTAATGATAGTTGCAAACTTTTACTTGGAGCGCCACAGCAAAACATATATTTGGTTTGTATAGGATTTGTCAAATCTATTTAAGGAACACATATACCTGATAATTTGATCAGGGAGCCTTTTCAAGAAGGAATTTAATCAGTTTCACTGATGCAACATAGAACATGCGGTATAGCTTAGCGTCTACATAATATTTCAATTGTATTGACAGGTCACAAATACATATATGTTATTTGTGTTATTGTGTTTGTATTTATTTAAATTTTATTCTTAAAAAAAGTGTTATTATTGAAAAATGTACTTGAACTAATTCCGTCATTATTTGCAAGTATTTCTGAAAATTTAAAAGGATACTAATATTTACTAATACTTGGGACTAATGAACGACATTCACTTGGTTAGCCTTGTGACTGCGTCAACAAAATTTACCAACACATACTGCTGTGTCATAAAAGTTTCTAACAGAAAGGCAAAACTATGACTAATTTTTCAGTTTACTTTAAATGATTTTTTTACGAAACCCGGCCCAGGTCTATTTCTGCATAATATAACCGGTGTTCAATAACACTGAATGACTACAGTACCGATTATAATTAACTACCCATGCTGCTGGTGTCATCATCACTGACTGAGCCTTAGCGTCATTGACTTCAAAATGCAAAATGAAGTCAGTGACGCTGACTCCGGAATCATATGATGTTAATTTTGAGCTGTACTGTATTTTAGCACATATTCTTAAGTTATTATCAATAAAGGTCGTATCATATCAGAAAAAATGTAGAATGTATGATAAAAAGGCAACAGCATTACAGCTTGATTAAGGTACCGTTATTTCGTCCAGCTTCACTGTTCACTTTCGACGGATCTGGTGTATATGTATAGCATTCACCCTGCTCATTATCAAACATATACGTGAACAATTTCCTAAACAGTTTTTTTACTTCAAAATAAACTACATAAGAAAATAAGTGCAGCAGTCGCAAACTATTATTGCAAACACTGACTGTATGTAATGATTGATCAAACAATTCGGCAACATTTAAACCCGTTTTCTTATACGTAAACGCAAGAAATTAAACGCATTAAAACGTTCACAGATTTTTGTAAAGGCGCCCATGCCTAATTTTTGAACGCTATTTGTTTAATACCACTATTTCAATTTAGGTAATTTTTGCACACAGATAACAATTAACAAATTTAGATCTGTATGATAATCTTGTGCCTAGACCTAGTACATGCGTGTTTTCTAACGAAATCAGAGATGATCAAAGAATTTACGTCCCTGCCTCGGTCTATTTTTACAGTCTTGTTGCGTTGCGGGTTTGCGTTTTACATAACCTCGTTAACTAAGTTAACAAAAATTATATAAGTCAGTTATTCACGGATCTTATTAAACAAATATACATAAGAAATAAGCTAATGCTAATCAAGAAATAGGATGCAGCAGTTTATATCTAGCTATGTTTTTAATCCATCTGTCTATCTTATTGGCAATATGACAATAGAGATAATTGTACATTGCAAAATTTGTGAATAATACGAACAAAGCAAAACAAGCGTTGAATACCTGTCGCATAGCTTCCCATGGTAAAAGCATTCTAATACGAGATGCCCAGAGTCTTCACCAACTTTTTTCACTAATGGCTGATCAGTGCTAAATATCGCTGGAAGAAACATTTGAAGAGCAACCATTTTTTGTCTTACGGACAAAATTTCGTCGTGGTATTTTTCTTTGTTAGCAAGAAAAACTTCAGAAATTCTTTTCTGAAAAAAGAATATACACCACCGCACACCTGATTAGATGAAAAAGTATCAAGTAAGACGAGTTTTAAAAGAAGCATTTCAAGTTATTCATGTTTTAAAAACATAAGTGAAATTTTACTGGCGCGTTTCTTAAGTAACTACATGAATTTATGAAATGAATGGAAGCATTAAATTTCAAGCTAATCAAATCACAAAATCGTACAGTGTTTGAAAAATAAGCATCGAGAGCTTTCGGATTAACGCTGGTCAAGAATTTCACCATCTTTTTCCAATCAAACAAATTTTTTTCCAAGTCAGACAAATGGTAGGGCCCGCCTGGAATCCAGCTATGACGTTCACCTAAATCCATCGTATTGTATAGAGTCAATCATTTAACACAAAGTCAGCGAACACTGGGTTTTACACGGTCCCCTCAGGGGCGCATATACTATATTCGGGATCCCAGATTCCTCCGTTCATCTGGGTAGGTCAAATTTCTAGCGTTAATTAACGCTAGAAGGGGACGTACCTTTCTGTTCTTCCATACATTGGCAAAACACAACTAGATAACCGTATGTATTATTTATGTAAGTAGCACTGGTGTCAATCTAATCTACACAGTGCGTGATTTGTCAAAGAAATTGTAGAGAAAGAGCGCACAAGCGCAGAGAGCAGCACTCAGTTCAGACTGCTTTTTTACTGGCCATCTGACTGGACGCGCATGGCAACACCAGCCGAGGGACAAGTGACCAAAGAGCGAATACAACAAATTGTCCAGCAAGCCATCGCCACTGCCAAACCGAATCAAGCCCAACCGCCAGACCGGCCCCCGCGGTTAGAAGAAAAAAGGATTGCAGTGCCAAGCGGACGTCCTCTACGAGATCGACCGGGAACTGTCCATGGCCCAGGTAGCGATTGACCAGACGTCCGGAATTGTGGACGGCGACGTGGAACTGGAAGCCACCGAAAGCACGGGCAAGCTCATCCGAGAGAGGCAAAAAACTACTGAAGATTGCCAAAAAAAGGTCAGCAGTCAGAAAATTTCAAGGTGCAATAGACATAGGGGAGACAGAAACTGAACGGAGTAAGTTATGAACGTAATAAACGCCCTCCCCCCCCTCCCCCCAGTTTTTGGGTTTGTAGGACTTTCCATCCCTCGCTCCTATTAATCAAAATTGTAGGTAATCACCCAACAACTTTCCATTCTTCGTCCTATTGGTTACGCAAAATGAAACTTTCAAAATGCAAAAGGAAAAATTTCAAAAAAATAGCCAATAGCACAAAATAGCGCAAATTGCACCCTCAGGTGCTATAAGCGCTGTTTTTAAGCCTACGAAAAAATAGCGCTTATAGCACTTTGATGCGCTATCGTTGTGCTATATGCGCTATTTATGTACTATTTTTTATATCGACGTCCAGAACACAAACAAAAGTTTTAAAGTACTTTTAAAATGCTTTTTGTTTATTCAAGGATGGTATACGTGCTAAAAAGTACAAAACTTTTCAATAAGTCAGCTAATAGCACAAAATAGCGCTTAAATAGCGCAAATAGCACCCTCAGGTCCAAGATCAGCATCACTATTTAAATGGAAATTAACACAAACACCAATAGGCCAGCATAGCTCAGTTGGTCGAGCGTTAAGCTAGCAATCTAGCAATGGGTGGTTCAAATCCCCCCGGCCATTTTTTTTGTTGAAATTATTTGTAGAAAATAGCACATATAGCACCTTCAATGGCGCTTATAGCGCAAATAGCGCATATATCACTCCCAAAAAGCGCTGTGGCGCAAATGCGCATATAGCACCTTCGATAGCGCATATAGCGCAAGTAGCGCACATAGCACTCCCAAAAAGCGCTACAGCGCAAATATGGCATATAGCAAATTACATAGCGCTTGTAGCGCATATAGCGCGTATAGCGCATAAAAAAAGCGCTATAGCACAAAAAGTGCTATTTTGATTTCGCTCACACGCGTTCGTTACCCACTACTTGAGTAAACAAAACATGTGATTTCTTTACAAAAAGAATAGATTTTGACTATCATGAGTTCAGCAAGTCATGTTGGGTGATTGCCTACAATTTTGACTAATAGGAGCAAGGGATGGAAAGTCCTACAAACCCAAAAACCGGGGGGACGGGAGTGGGCGGGCGCCTACTGAATCTTCTTACCCTTCTAGGCTTTTATTTTGTATAAAATTATAGTTTTAAAATTCTTAGTTTTAATTGAGGGTTCGTATACGTAGTAAAAAGTAGAAATATTATCGGTAATTTAGCCTATAGCATAAAACAGCGCCTAAATAGCGCAAATAGCACCCTCGCGTGCTATAAGCGCTATTTTAAGCCTATGAAAAAATAGCGCTTATAGCACTTTGATGCGCTATCGTTTTCCTATATGCGCTATACCGTCGACTAGAAGACAAACCAAAATTTAAAAATAATGTTAAAATTATTTTTATTGAGGGATCGTATACGCACTAAAAAGTACAAAAGTTTTCAATAAAATAGCCGATAGCACACAATAGTGCCTAAATAGCGCAAATAGCACCCTCAGGTGCTATATGCGCTATCAAATAAAATAAAAATGTAATCTAAGTCAAAATAGGGCCTTAGAAAAAATAGCGCCTTAGAAAATAAGTGCCATGCGTTATTATAGCGCTGTGCTATTATAGCACTTTTATATTTTTCGGATTTTGAAATGTGCTATAATTTGCCAAAAAAGCGCTATTTCCGAAGCGCTATAGCCGCTTCGATAGCGATCTTAGACTGGCTACCATGCTCCAGCCTAACACTCACTATTTTTTAAAACATTTAGGTACGACTCCCAAATCACAATCAACATACAAGACGGCCTGGATGGGTATCCATTGCATGGGTAACATTGCTGGCCTTTCCTCACCCACAGAAAGCAAAATAGCACTCGCACTGCTAAGCTAGCACTCGAGGCCGCCACCATGGCCAAAGCAGTATCACCGAGGGAAAATAAATTAGCACAGGCAGAAACTGTCAACCGTCTTTTAGAGCTTTGGTCAAGATCAGGAAACACTAAAAACGCAAGAATGGCTGGCCTCCTAGTAATTCAGTTCTACGGACTACTGAAAATTCCCGAAGCTTACCACTTACTCACGCTGATCTGGCGTTCTCAGGGAACCACATAGCGGTTAAGAACTGTCAAAAACCGATCAAACAGGAGCCGCTGACTACGTGCATATAACTTGCGAAAATGGCCCACTGTCACCAAAGCAGCTGCTTGTGAACTACATAAAACTTATACCAACCGACCAAAAACAACCACATTCACTTTTCTTTTCAGCTATGAGCCGGGCTCTGCCTTGACCGGCCGATGGCATACAATGCTGCACGACTAGAGCTTCAGACTCTTCAGGCACTTCAGACTCTAAATATTGCAGAAAAACTAACGTGGCACAGTTTCAGACAAGGAGAAACGACAAAAGCAGCCAATAGAGGAACGCCATAGCATCTGCTGATGAAGCACGGGAGATGGAGAACAGCGTCAGAGCTTGAACGATACTACATAAAACCAACCACCGAAGAACTACTAGAAACAACAAAAATATTACTTGGCAAATGCTAAGTGCATCCTGTGCAAACGTGCACACAACCAACCATTCTGTGCTGTTATTTGTTAGTACTTGTTGCAAAATAAAAATTGTAATGAAAATAAGTTGCAAAAATAACCTTGTTCGTTATTTTTGTTAGTCATTGTCAGAGAGCTCATAGCGTAATGTTTAACGTTCTGGATTCTTTTTCTAGTGATCAGAAATCAAATGTCGGTGAGACTATCTTTAGTTTTAATATCACTGAAACAACTACCTATTAAAAACATTAATTTTTACTTCAATACTTTTTTACTTTAAAATGTGTTTACGGTTCACCTATGTTTTTTATTTAAAAATTTTTGGAGCTACTCAATAGGGGAGGAAGCGAAAGAGAGAGTCAAACTTGGATTTAAAATCATTTTATCTACAAGACTTCTACAAGTTTGATTTTTCCTCTGAAATATTCACACTCAGGCCTAACAATGTAACAGTTCCTCACTCAGCAAAAGAATTTGTTTTCAAAACCGTTCTTAAGCAACCGAAGGACTAATTGTGGCGTTTCCAACATTGAGAAAACACCGGGCATAATAGCTGAGAGCTTACGCAATCAAAACTTGTAACTTGTTTAAAAAGTCTGAGCCACAACTACAGAACTTTTTAATTACGGTCTGTCTAGGAAAAATGCGCGCTATAAAACCATATAGGGTCACATTTACTACAGCCAATCCAGCAGTTTTTTCTATCTGGTATATAAATGGGTGCCAAAGCTATGTGGGGAAAATAACAGAAGTCGGTTCATTACATTAGAAGCCGGAGCCATCCATGTACGTAAGCACCATTGAGGCATTCCCCGACCCACTGGTAGTTTAACTATCTACGTTGCCTAATTTAGGACGACACTCAAACCTCCACCTTACACCCTTGCAATTAAGAAGTTTTTTTTTGATACTATAATTAGCATAAACTAGCTGTTTGTGTTTATGTCAAGTAAGACAGAGGTTATCTTACTTTTTTAAAGGCATTTTATTTTGTTTTATCTTGCTATACTTAAAGGGAGTACTTAAAGGGATTTACGTCAGCGCATCATCGGCCCAGCAGTAAATTATTGGTCTGTAGATCCGTGGTTCGAATCCCCCCTGGGTCATTTTGAGGATGATGTTGTTTTTGTTTCAGTAAGAATGCACCTTTCTTCGTTGACATTTATATACATATACGGTTACAATTGCATTGCAATATGGTTATACCAGAATAGTCGCAAGGGTCATTCCAGTTATCTTGAATTTGGCACATTGGAATACAGACGTCCCAACGAAACTTCGCTTTACTGGATCCCCCATAAAAAAAGTCTGTGGTCATAACACTGATATTTGCTTTTCTGTGATAGCCAAAACCGTCCGCAAAAAGCATGAACCTGAAAGTCGCACTAGTCAAGTTATGGTTAATGAGATGTTGGTGGCATGATTTTTTTGCAGTTTTGTTGACTGAACAGCTATACGTCTATGAATTGACCAATAAAGTCTGCAGATACAACAATAAAGATACAACTATATTTTCATTGCTTATTTATTTATGTGGCTAAACAACGAACGGCAATAACTCTGATGGTATCAAGCATAAAAAATACTAAAGCAGAAATCCAACAAAAAAACATACACAGTTTTGGTTTTTTGATTAATTGGGGCTGTTTCCGTTAATTGTTCAAACGAATTGGACCCATTCATACTCAGCCGCTCAACCAGAAAACTTACAGTTTTAAAATTGATCACAAAATAAAAATGGTACAGATTACTTTTTTAACAATTTTTCAAATGTGTAGTAATTTTTCGAACGTGCCCAATTCTTTCCATAACGAGTGGATTTGTCATAATAAGTTTTTTATATCTATGTCAAGTTTGAATGTACACGAAACGAAACGAAAGTGAACGAAAGCAAAAACGAAAGCAAAAACGAAAATGAAATTTTTATCAACTGAAATTAAAGCGTAGCTGTAGTTATTAAGACAAAATAATTAAAAACAAATTTTGATCTAATAAGTTTAATGTGGTAGTTTCGAATATGCAGCAATTTTGACTGGGTTGTTCAAGAAGCATTGAACCAACAGTTATTTGCATTTACAGACCTTGAATTGGTTTGTAAGCACATTTAATTTTTATTTAATTTTTTGACAATTTGTCAATAATATGCAGCAAAAAATCACAAGTTTCCTTTGTTTAAAAGTTTTGCTTTGTTTTATTATTATAAAAATTACCTTTAACCACGGCAGCAGTGTGAATAAAATAGTAAACATGGCTGATCTACAGAGGAAAAATATTAACAAACTTGTTAAGAATAGGAACGTTTTCAGTTACTGAAATATTTATCTGTTCAAGTAATCAGTTAACTGATAAGCTGAAGATCAAGTCAATTTAGTTATCAGTTAATTTTGCATAAAGTTAATTGTTAAGTTACAGTTAATTAACTGTAACGCATAACTTTGATGAAAATATTTTCAGCTATTTCTCCCAAAAATGCTGTTTTTGGACTGCTATTTAGACATAAGTAGGTATGATTCAACGTTTGGACAGTTTTGCAGGAGTAAAATTTACAAGTTACGCCTTTGACAACAAAATTAACTTTCAATCAATAATAATAGTACGCATATTCATTTAGAAAACTATAAACTATTATGAGATAAATACTTGCTAAAATAGCTTGAAACAATCATTTTAAATTTTCACAAAAACTATGTTTCAGCCAGTCACGACAATCAATATATATATATATATATATATATATATATATATATATATATATATATATATGTATGTATATAATGCTTAGAGGACATTGTTTAAGGGGGTAGTGTCGCGAAAGCAGTCGACTTTGCGCGACTATAAAACTTTTACAGTGAA
The DNA here is from genome assembly GCA_030248245.1 of Trissonchulus sp. WLG1_4. NCBI lineage: Eukaryota > Metazoa > Nematoda > Enoplea > Enoplida > Ironidae > Trissonchulus > Trissonchulus sp. WLG1_4. Next base: position 83,266 of record JASANF010005354.1, read on the forward strand.
AGATAGGTCATTGTTCTTTATATATTCTAAAAATATGATTCAAGGCAAATATTTTTGCCAAGTTTCAGAAAAATTGATGCAGTATACAGTTAGCAGTGAAGTCGCAAAGTCGGAAAAATGACGTTTTGAAAACCTATTCACATTCGATAATTTCGTCACAATTAAAAAACTTTTTGTTTAGATTCTTTACACAAAGTAAAAGCACATATGCTCTAGTTTATGCACACAAAATTTAGTGCAAATTGCTTGAGTGGTTGTGGAGTAATGCCTCTTTGAACTGTGAAACTGTGCGTAACCTGTAAAGTACTCACAGCAATAATGATAAATTGTAAAAAATTTAAACACTTATTTTGAAATCAAAGGAAAAACGAATCTTTATTTTTCATTTTTCTTATTTGTGGCAAAAACTTGTGCGTCAAAACATTACATGTACTTCACAAGCTGGCCAATCTTATATCTGGCTTCATTTTTTGAAATTTTATGTCTCTATTGTGTGATGTCTGGCTCACAAATGGTGATTGGTTAAAAATATTGGTAGATATTGGTAGTTTAGTGTCTGGCAGTATTTATTTGACACCATATGGCATTTTACTAGTTTCTCAGTGAACGTACAATTTCAAAGGAAAAAGTTCTCATTTTGCAGCCTGTGACCAAAACTGCTTTGGCGACACTACCACCTTAAGTGTTTAAAGGACTCTTTTATGCTCTTACAAAGTCAAAGATGCTACGCAAAATCAAGACCGAAATAGTGTTCAGAGGCCAGAGGCTCATATTATGTAAGTAGGCAACTTGTAGTTTTAGGACACAAATATCCAGATTTCAAAAAATTCACTCGCAAGGACCCGCTGCCTTTGATTGTACCCCAGAAAATTATCATATTGGACCCCAAGGATACTAGACAAAATTTTAACCTGTCTTTGTGCGTATTTACGAAAATTACACCCTTATATGAAAAACTTCTATTTTGAAAAAAATGACCTCCAAAGTGGGCGGTCGTTGACGGTAAAGGTTGGGGCATAGGTTAGACTTAAAATTAGCCCTAAGGGCAATATCTTCTAAAGGCCGTGAAAGCTTATCTTTGGGTCATATTCTAGGTTGTACAAAATATGCCTCCCAGCCCACATTTGAGGGTATACCCTGTTCTAATAATATCCCAACTTTTTCAGGAGCTGCTTTGCTGCGAAAGGATCAATCATAAAAAATCCTGCTTGTTTAGTTATAACTGTAGATTAATTGTCTTTGGGGGGAATATAGATTGCCCATGTACTGACCTTAAAGTAATTCATACGTATAGTTAATATCATAAAGTTCAGTCGGTTCTAGCAAGTTGGATTATAACTGCAAAATCAAAACTACCACATCAATCCGGTTTTTATTAGGCCGGATTTGTTATTTCCTACATGTCTACACTATTTAGGCTTACCGTGCTTTGCATCTATTGTCCCAATAGGCGGAAATGTAATCTATGCTGAATTTTTCAACAAAGATGTTATAGTACGGGTATAGAACAGCCCCATAGCAAAATTCAGCGAACGAAGCGTGCCTCATTTCGGCGAACGAAGCGTGCCTCATGGTGAACATTTTTGGTTCCCAGTATCCATTTTCTAGGCTAATAATTAGAAATAAATCAGGTTTGGCGCGATAGCTCATAACTGTTGTCGGTGTCTTACGTTACTGAAGTGTGACAAATACTGCAGAATTAATTGTACAGTTTTAATTTAACTTATTTTTTTAATAAACTGTAACAGAACGAAAAAGTGTAAAATCAGTGGTTTCTTCCGTCAGTTAATTTTAACAAATTTGATAAAACCTCTAAACATCCATGTGCTTCATTCTACGTGAACATGTTTTACATTAAAAAACTACCCGCTTTTGCTCTAATTTCTAAGGACTTGGAGCCTACATTGGTAAAAAACATTACAGTTTAGAGAAAGTTGAGTAAAATATTCGAACATAAAGGTTTCGCATTATGTATTTTCACCTGATACTTTTAGTTTCTCACAATTTGTTGCCTGTGAATAATTCTGCTTACGTCTGGCTATTGATTGGTTGAATAAATTTACTCTGTTCTGGTTGGCTTGTCAATCCACATGACCCAACCAATCATATTGGCCAATTGAAAATACATAAAATTGAGAATAAATCAAATAAGCCCTATTGACTACACCGTTACCGTCACGCAGTAGTGTTGTTTTAGTGTACTATTACTTATACTAAAACTAGTTTTAGAATATTATAATAAAACTAAATCAAATTGGCTAGATTATAACTATAAGTTAAACTAAACTGAATTCAAGCCTCTCTACTATATTTGTATCAAAACTAAACTAATTTCCGAGCGCTATATTATAAACCAAACTAAAAAAAATTTGGGCTTATACCAAAACTAGTTTTAGTACACAAATCTAGTTTTAGTAAGCATGTTATACTATAACTTGTTTTGGTATGCCCGCTTAAAAAAATAATAGTAAGCCTGTTATACTAAAACTAGTTATAGTAAACCCGCTTACTAAAACTCGTTAGTTTTAGTAAGCGGTGGGAAAATATTTTTAACACAACAGAAGATGCATCCGTATTGGTATTGGATAAATATTATCGATTTAGATGTTAATATTCCATGCTCCACAGTGCACACTTTGTCTGTGTGTGTTGTTGTTGCGAGGCGGGCCCAAATTTTTATTAACATTTGCTTCACTTTTCAAAAAAGGATGCATAAGTTTTTTAATTTGCTTTAAGTTTAATATAGTAGAGGAGCGTTATGTGAACCACCTACGTTTTTGCTTTTGCAACGGTCAGACTCAAGCCCAATTTTCCAAACTTGTACTAATGTATTTATCACAAAATTTTGACAGCGCTTAAACTAACTATTTTCTGAGTTGTACAGTGAAAATCGTGTTTCAGCGTTTAGTATTTGTAAAGTTATAGCCCAGAAAATAATTAAAATGTGCTGGTTCACATTTGGGTGCGGTTCCTAAAGTGAACTGATGGGGTCCCTTGGTTGAACCATGCCAGTTTTGGCGCCATAGTCAACTTAGTAGATATAAAACTACAAAATAACTAAAGAGTACAAAAGCAACCAAAACTAGCGATGTTAAAAACTTATTACGAGGTGCGATATAAACATTTTGAAATCAGGTACCACGTAGGTACTTTTACAGAAGAAGTTTTTATTAAAAATCAATAATTTTGCAATAGTTTATTGAGAAAATAAATAAATCAAATAGTTGAGCAAATTAAAAAATACAGTAACTTTTAAGCAAAATAAACGCAACCAGTAAACTCTGCTGCCTTTCTTACCCATATGTACTAAAAATTATTATATGGTTTGTATTGAATTTTTTTAAAAATGGCCTTTTGTCAAAATTGGACAAGTGGCATTTTTGGTCAAACAAAACGGTTTTTTGAGTACGTGTTTTTGATTAACTATTTCTCGTAGCCAACTGAATAATTTGATAAGAATGAAAACGCGTTTGGTCATTTAAATTTCTTTTATCAATTGATGTAAAAAATATGGTCGATTATTTAGGCTTCGCTTTTGTGGTTCAAAAAAGCTAGTGATCCAGTATTGAACTGGTTCACATTAGGTTTCACTACGATCTTCTATTTTTATCAAATTAGCGGTTAGTTTTAATCCTACCATGTATATGGTTTAAAAATAGGCTTGAAAAATGTCATTCCTTAACTCCCAGATTAAGTGACCTTGAGGGCTACCTGTATAACTGAAAATTATTTTCTCCGATTTGCTTCAATTTTGCAAACATTGTAGCCCCCACAAAGCCGCATCGCAGATGTAAAGTTGGAATCAAAACTTCTGCCAACTTTTGACTAGGTACTCTTGAAAATTCAATTTTACGTGTAAATTATAGGTGCAACAAGCAGTATTTTCATGCAAATCTTCCATGTGAATTTATGCTTTTATGGTTACTTTTGATTAAGAAGGACTCCGCGAAGTTTAACCCTGCCGCTTCAAATTTATGCAGAAGAAATTACCAATTTAAATACATATTTTTTCAAAAAATACAGGATCTAACACAACACAATTTGACACACGATCTAACAATTTGGAACAGTACAATAACGACCTGGCATTTTGCTCAACCAACCTCCGCATTTAATATGGGGTGCCCCCATTGCCCGAAACTTTTTTACGAGGACGTTTTACCGGCTTTTTAGCCGTACAAATGTCGTTTTGGAGTAGTTTTTGTGTCGATTTTTGCTACATTTATAGTATGAGTGAACCGTGAAGCTAAACTTATAAAAAATCATTTTTGCTTAGATACAGGTTTTATCGTATTTGTGACTCTGACGCCCTTCCCCCCCCCCCCAACGGCCGACGCTCCATCTTTCCATACAATTTTTTCTACGGACGACATATGCAACGTAGTCGAACGTTTTGGACCATTTTTGCGTAAATGTTAAGGCCCTTCTACGCCTCTTTGATCGACCAAAATTATACTTAATATCCTCCTTTTTAAATTTTGGTAAAGCGGGAGCATTTGTGAAACTTTCATACAATTTAGATCAAGCAGAAGAAAAAACGTAAATTGAATATGAATATAATAACCGTTTGCTAATATTAATTATATATGCACCTGGAATTATCAGTGTTTTATAAGTCAACTTGATTTCAATATTAAGACCCCCATGGTGACGTTAGCTGGACCTTTTCGGAAACTCATCCTTTTCGGAAACTTGAAAGGATATAAACAGTCTGGTTTCAGTTACATAAATGTATACATTTGGCCATTTCTGAATTTTAATTCGGATACAGAGGGGACCATATTTAAAAAGTGCCAAACGAACGTGTAAATATTTTTAAAACACGTCTAAAACTAATTTTGATGCAATGTAAATACTTTACATAATTTTAATCGAAGTAAAAGTAAATTTTAATGATCCTGTTCCTATATAGTAAGAAACTTTGAAAATAAAAGCCCCGCCATACTACATTTATTGCACGTAAATCATACAAACTGCTCGATGGCAAGTTTTTGCCAAAAAGCAGTATAAAGACCTGCCGCCGCTGAGGCGGCGGCAGGAAAAAACGTTTGTTGTGTGCACAACGCGTCCCTTCATCCGAAATTTTTGCTAACACTGACAAAGTTGATTTTTGCATGATTCGATGTCCTGATATGTCAATCTTTATGATTTTCAAAATTTTTGCCCAAGGCGTGTGCGATAACGCCAAATGTAAAATCACTCAGATTTGACGGGATCAAAAAACGACCATTTTTTAGTATTTTGTCGTCGATTTTGGAAAATACATATCAAAAGTCCGGGTGATCCTATCTTGCGCACGTATGAGGGCTAGTATAAACTATGCCAAATTTCAGTTTGGTTGGTTCTGTATGGGCCCGATTTGTCGAAATGACATGCTCGTCATCGAAAATGTACGTCATCACAAATGTTCAACATCAAAAATTTTGGATTGATAAAAACATTTTCAACGACGAGCATAACACTAAATTATATGTTATAATTATTAAATTATTATAAATTATATTATATGTATAATGTTCGTCATCAAAAATGTTTGTCATCGAAAGTTTGTCATCGAAAATATTCGTCATCGAAAATTTTTTCAATGATGAGGTTTAATTTTTTAGAACCGGCGAACATTTTATTAGAGCTCAAGGCATTTGTTGACTTGTTCGCCGTGGAAACAAAATTTCGATGACGAGCTTTTGTCATTTAGAACATAATAACGTTCTAATAGAGCAAAACTCGTCATCTAAAACATTTTCGATGACGAATATTTTCGATTACAAACTTTTGATGCAAACATTTTCGATGACGAACATTTTTGATGACGAACATTTGCTATAATTTAGTGTTACGTTCGTCGTTAAAAATGTTTCAATCATTCCAAAATTTTTAATGACGAACATTTGATTCGATAAATCGGGCCCTGGTCTGTGCTATAAAACCTGTCCAACTGACGGCCATTCATCGGCTTTTTTGTGCGTTTTTGACTACGTAAATATACTGACAAAACGTACTGAACACAAACTGATTCTTGAGGATTAATTGATCTTATCTGAGGTAGAGGGGCCTTGGGGGAGTAACTTGATGCAAATTGAATTACCATTTAAAGTATACAATTTTAAAGAATTTGATTAACTTATTCACTATAATCGTCAAAAAAGTAAAACTAGAGTTGAGTAGGATGCAAAACTATACAAGGAAGAAAACGCTCATTGTCAAAATGCCGTTATACTAAAACTCCATACTAAAACTATACTATAACCAAAACTAAACCTCCGGCGAAAAGCCTATGCTATAACTAGAACTAAAACTAAACTAAATTTCAGCCGCTGAACTATAACTGCATCAAAACTAAACTAATTAAGAGCTCTATGCTATAGCTGTATCTAAACTAAACTAAAATTTCTATACTATAACAACACTACTGAGTATATTTCGAGAGCAACCTTGTCACGGATGAAACTGTTTCTATATCACCTGAATCACTAAAGAACGAAAGCAGTTAGCGCAGTTTGTGAAATAATCTGGATTTTTCAATTTTTGATTTTGTTTATCTTTGTCTATCTTTACATTTGCTCTGCAGTTTGATGAGTTGTCCGTTGTCCGAACACACACTTTTATCTGAATTTTATTATTTTATCCAGAACCCTTTACTCTAGGTAGACAACCCTCCATTCTAGAGCAGGAGTACAGACAATACCATACATAGATGTACATAGGGGGAGTAGAAGAAGTACAAATCAACCAACTCAGGAGGGTCGGCAATTGGCACCCCCCCCCCTATTCATACAGCAGCCACCCCACCCCTCAAACGCACAGTCTCACACCCAACATCTGCTTGCCGAAAAAGTGCACGTGCACACAAGTTCAATAATAAATTGAAAAATCGCCAAAAAAATTGCTCTAAATTTGAGTTAAAAACCAAAAAAGTGAGACATTTTTCTGACACTGCACCAGCTATTACAGTACAGCTCAAAATTAACATCATACGATTCCGGAGTCAGCGTCACTGACTTCATCATGCAGTCAGTGACTGCAGTCAACCTATTGACGTCACAGGTCCAATGTTACTTCCGGTAGTTTTGATATTCATTAGCTGACTCCGGAGTCAGAGTCAGTGACTGCGGAATCAGCATCACCTTAGTCATCACTAACACAAAATATGCTACACTCATACCTACACATTTATGTATAGCCGCATGCACATGTTAGCCACTTGAAAAGTGGTGATGACTAATATGATGCTGATTTCGCAGTTACTGACTCCGACTCCGGAGTCAGTTAATGAATATCAAAACTACCGGAAGTAAGTTGAACCTGTGACGTTAATAGTTTGACTGCAGTCACTGGCTGCACAATGAAGTCAGTGACGCTGACTCCGGAATCTTATGGTGTTAATTTTGAGCTGTACTGTAGCTTACATAATCCAATTTTTGTGCTAAATTCAAGGTTATTTTTCTATGCAGAAGTGTTACAAAAACTAGTTTGCAGGTCATTTTCGTCAACGCTGTAGCGTTTTGCACAACCCTATTTCAGTCAAATTCAATCTACAACTAGTCCTTTATTTCAGTACAATTTTCTTTTCTTTTTCTTTAAAATTTCTTTCTTGCAGTTTTCTTTCTTGCAAGAAAATTGGAAATTTCTTCAACTGCATTTCTTTCAATTTTTCTGACGGGTTAGGGGGCAGCTGTTGTGTTAAAGCAGGCACTGAACGTTATTTGCCTTCAAAGTTGCAAAACAGCTGCTATTAATTGTCTTCATTTTGCAGTGGAAGCCAATTTCTTTCGAATATTCTTTCTTTCAATTTTCTTTCGGTTTTCTTTCTTTCAAAATTTTCTTTCTTTTTCTTTCGATTTTTCTTCAACTCAAATAAAGGACTAGCTGTACCCAAACAATTCCTACCCAAAACTATACTTGCACATTACTACTACTACATCGCCAAACTAAAACCCAGACATTTGAGCTAATTGTGATGTCATCCCATTCATAGCACTATGTACGCTTTGTAGCCATATTGCGAGAAGAAGTTACATAACTATGAGCACAGTGCCAAATAGCGAATTGTTTGGATATTATCTAGAACGCGCTAAGTACTGATTATATAACGGTAAAGCTACAATAAAGCGCAATTTGATATTCGATTGTACTTAGTGTTTAGTAAAAAGTCTGTGAGTTCAAATTAAATTTTCTTTAATAAGTTCAACACTAACAGGAATTTGTGTAACTAATAGTAGTACAAATTTTTATAAAAATGTACATTTTACCGTAAAGCACGATGCAAGTTAATTAATCTGGCTTTCTTACTTGATAAATTGCATAATTAACACTCACACAAATTTTTCAAAGTCATGCTGCTGACAACTATCGATGAACATCAATAACTTCGCATCAGGATGAATTTCTTCACATATATTTCGCGCTACCCAAAAAAACGTAATCTCATTGCGAGGTAGAAAGTAGCAAGCTCGATCACGACGAATGAAACCATCAGGGCATTTGCGACTCGCGCGAACCTGCGGACCTGCAAATAGTGACTTTTGACTTAGTAAGTAACACAATAGGGTGGATTTCACGAAGGTGGTTTTACTAAACCATGGTTTTACGTACGTTTTTATATGATTTGCACATAATTTTATTACGAAATATCGCCTGATTCGTTACGAATTTCGCTGATTTTCTTAAACCATGGTTTTAGCTCAGCTGAAAATTCAGTAAAACAGAGACCTGCTGTGCTGCAGGTTATAAATTTCAACTGCGCTAAACCCATGGTTTAAGAAAATCTGCGAAATTCGTAACGAATCAGGCGATATTTCGTAAAGAGATTATGTGCAAATCATATAAAAACGTACGTAAAACCATGGTTTAGTAAAACCACCTTTGTGAAATCCACCCATAGGGTTTAGGCGATTTGGAAATACTCATGTATGAATATATTTTTGCAAAGCAAACTATGTATGTAAATCTACTTCAGTTTTTTTCATCATAGCACCATACCGTCGGCAGCAACAATTCCTGCGGTGGAAGCTATCGTGAAGGTAGGGTAGTAAAACGTAACGCCCATAATTGAAATTTACAATGTGTACGTTTTGCGTACACTTTAGCTCAGTTGCGTATTATACTATTTAAATTATTCTACCTTTGTCACTATATAAATGGTGTTTATGCATGGACATTCAATATGCATACACAGTTTTTCTTAACTGCATATACGCTCCTAAGTCGTTTGATAACCGTTTCGAGGTTACACTCTAACAAATTGAATACATAAACTCTCCACAATGATTCTTTTTGCAAAACAGTACGCCTCTTGTACTTTATAAATTGATAAGATAATAAAAATTTTTACTAAAAGTTGTTTATTTAAACAAAACTAGCGAAACTGGTTGACATATTTTAAATACCAAAAATAGCTTCAGTAAAAAAAGACTCACAAGCGGATGCGGATTTTTTTCGTCTAAGTTGTGACGCAGAGCTCAGAGCATGATTCAGATAGCTAAGAGCATGATCCAAAGCTGCTTTAGCTTTTGTCTAAAGCGATACATTTTAAAATAATTAATAGGATGTAAACTATCCTAAGCAAAATGATAAATATAATAATTCGGTTTTGAGTGTACCAATAGAAAGATAAAGTTATGTTTATTAACACACTTATAATGATTCATCAAAATTAGTTCAAATTTTAAAACATTTTAATTATTCTTACCAACTTCATCATATCGCCGCAGGAACTTGCCAACTTAATGATGTTTAAAACCTTAATTCACAGCAGCACCAGTGGCGCAGTGTATTAGCTTGTGGTTTGTATGTAATTTGTTGCGGCGAACCAGAGGTACTCAGTTCGATTCTGGGCCGGTGTAGCTTTTTCAATTTTTCTGACTTTAGTTTTTCACAGTGCAAAAATAATTCATCTTTATTGCTTCATATTTCGCAATAATACTACTTTACCGCTACGTATAAATGTCACTGTATGTTAGTTGTAAACATGTATATACGTAAACATTATTTTTTCGTCAAATTTGGAGCGTTGTCGTTAAAAACTAAGTGATGTCACCACACGTATTTAGACAAACTAGACGTACTAGACTTGTAATAAATAATAAATAATTTAAATAATAATACACAGTAGTAGTTGTTAAGTCGTATGGACTTTATTACAAAACAACTGTAAGATATATAAGTAGTGTGAGTTCTTATCACTTTTAGGTTGTTTACTAATGGTCAATATTCTACACTACTTTCCCTTCAAGGTTGTTTTCCTTTCACAGTTGTTCTGCAAAATTCCTGGTGACATCCTGGAACGAAATGCGTGGGTGGACGTCGTTCTCAAAGAGGATACCTCCGGTTTTGTCCAATGTTGTTTACATTTCTTCCGAGTTCTCCTTGTCCACTTCTTTCAGGAAGATCACGTGTTGGCACACCAACCTCGGCTGGATTGGCTTTTGACCCCGGCTCTGGTGTATTGGCATCACCATGTCCTTTTTGGGCTCTTCTATTTCTTGTCTGATCCACCCTTTCCTGGTCTTCATCAAGCTCCGCTCCAACGTCTACCAGCAAAGACTTCTTTGTTGGCAATCGCACTGTTTCTTTTTCATTAAGCAAAAAACGCCGTCGCTCGTGGTCGATATGTCGACGGATGATTCCGTTGTCTGTCTTAATTACATAAGAAACAGGTCCACTTACTATTTTCACCGTGGCCGGAATCCACTTGCTTCTGACAAACGTTCTAGCCCAAACTTGTTGACCAACTTCTAAATTTTTCACCTTTGAGTGACAATCATATCTAAGTTTTTGATCAGCTTGCGTGTTTCGTACTTGCCTAAAATCTGGTTTCAGCAAGTCCACAGCAGACCTCAAAACACTTTTCATCAAAAGCAATGAGGGACTATCTTTCATTGTCGTGTGTGGTGTTTGCCAATAGTCCAATAACGTTCAGCAGAATTTCAACCTTTTTCCGCTCGTCATCTATTCCGCTGGGCAGGAAAAATTCTTCTAACCTTTCAATATAAGAGTCCCATAGCATTGTATTATAGTCAAATTGTTCCACCGTCCCAATAAGCTTGTCTTTCATATTGGAATTTAGAATGTACTCGTCGCCAGTGTTAAGTCGTATGGACTTTATTACAAAACAACATAAAATATATATATATAAGTAGTGTGAGTTCTTATCACTTTTAGGTTGTTTACTAATGATCAATATTCTACAGTAGTTATGCAGTTATCTTTCGAGACAGTATAGTCTAAAAACTGGTGCTACGTTGATTGAAACTGACGGCAAGAACTACAGCAACTGACTACTGAGAAGATCAAAATTATACAACTGTAGCCATTAGAGCTAAAGTTTAACCATAAGTTGTTGGACCCTAAAACAAAGCCTTACCTAAAGACGCGTGATTTTAGTGTCATAAAAACTAAATTTATTTAATTTTGAGAAAACTAACACAGGATTACTAAAAAACAGAAAAAATTTCAACATCTACTCAAAAACTTATCCATTGTACCAAGAGTACATAATGGAAAGAGTATGACACTCTTCCCATCGGCCAGTTTGGCAGCACGGTAGATGCGTTGCAAAATAACGGCCAAAAATGTACCCAAATGAGTACCCTTACCCAAATGGGTACCTGCTACTTAAACGGGTCTTGCAGGTACCCAAATGGGTACCCCAGCTTTCTGATTGGGCCCTACAGAGTACCCAAATGAGTAGCCCTACCCAACTGGGCATCTGAGGTACCTAAATAGGTACCAGGTACCAAAATGGGTACCCCAGCGTATCTGATTGGCTGCTGGGAATACCCAAACGAGTACCCCTACCCAAACGGGTAGGTACGCAAATAGGTACCCCCCCATCAGCAAATCAGATTGCAGCAGCCTTTAGCTCCACCTACGAGCAAGCTACCGTAATCCCACGTGCAGCAGTATATGTGACGTCGCGGGTAATGCTGTCTTCAGATTTTTTAGCATTTTTCTGCCCCAAAAACTTCTTATAAGACATAAACAAAGTCTTGGTTTGCTGATGGAACTTATGTAGTTAAAACTAGTATATATTTTTTTTAAACAATCGCTGTACAAAATGCTCATTTTTTTGCCTTTTTAAGCCATTTTTTAAGAATATCTCATTTCAGCTGCGTTGTTAATTTTTAAATCAGAATTTTGAAAAGTTCCATCAGTAAACCAAGACTTTGTTTATGTCTTATAATAAGTCTGGGGCAGAAAGATACTAAAAAATCTAAAGACAGCATTACCCACAACGTCACATATACTGCACGTGGGATTACGGTAGCTTGCTCGTAGGCGGAGCTAAAGGCTGCTGCAATTTGATTGGCTGATGAGGGGGTACCCATTTGGGTTCCCACCCGTTTGGGTAGGGATACTCATTTGGGTACCCTGCAGGACCCAATCAAAACGCTGGGGAACCCATTTAAGGATCTGCAGAACCCGTTTGGGTACCAGGTACCCATTTGGGTAGGGGTACTCATTTTGGTACCTTTTTGGCCGTTATTGTGCAACGCATCTACCGCGCTGCCACGCTGGCCGATGGGAAGAGTGTCATACTGTCCCCATTATGTACTCTTGATTGTACTAAAATTGGCCGGTGGCCGGGTTATTGTTAATAAATATTGGCCGGTCTGATGGTCGCCGGCCGGCCGAAAAAAGCCGGCGCCGGTCGGCCAACCAGATTCAACCGATTGACAAAATTAGGCCGGCATAAAAAAACCGGCAGGCAAAGTTTATGCCAAAATGACACTCTAGACTTAGATCAATTGGTTTTATCCAAAAGTTTGGCCGGTTTTTACTGGCCGGCCGGCCGGACTTCGCGGCCGGTAACAAACATTAACAAAAACACTTTATCAGTACGTCTTCAGTGTAAACAGCACAGTTTGACATAGCATCCAAAACATCCATTATACAAACCATATTAACCTACTCGTAGCCATATTACCCCACAAGGTTAAATATAAAAGTTACCAATCAAACTTTTGTTACGAATTTTAAGTTTTAGTATCATTAGAAAGACGGTACAATAAGAATTACAATGATATAACAATCTAAAAAATGTCTTACTGTTAACAGTTTATGCAGTTCCATAAAAATTGGCAAAATTACCTGGCCAGATTGGAAAGGAGGCCAACGCAAGACTGCGTATGAAAAAACTAATATTATTATTGTTTAACTACAAGTCATGTGACGTAATTAATACAATCACTACGGCACATGATCATAGCTTAAAAACATGGTGCTATCACTTGACTGGTTCAAAGTTACGCAGGGGACTAAATTTTGGTTAGTCATGTTGCCCCGGTTTGCCGTTCTACGCTACACAAATGATAAAAAATAGACAAATAAAAAAACAACAGACAAAACTAACATAAGTGTGTCCAAATCTACCCCACATCACGCTTGTCTTCCAAAACGGATTTAGGTTGCAAACAGTTACTGCCGGAAACGGAGCGTAGTTTTTCATCTGAAACCATTGAAACAAACACTTAGGGTCGATTCATACTTCAATAGGGCATACGGACAAACGGACATTGAGCACACGGACAAAGCACGTTTCGTCCGTTTTTTCAATTCATACTTTTTAGGGCAAACGGACATTGGGACATCCGGACATACGGATGTACGGGCATACGGACAAAGGTGCGATTCATACTTTTGAGCCGAATGTCCGTTTGTCCGTTATGCCCAACAATTTCGGGCAGAGTTGAACTGAATTTAACTTTGCCGGACATACGAACAAAGTGAAATCGTGCCGCTTAGTACAGATGAACGGACATACCGTATTACCTCGAATAAAGCCCCGGGCTTGAATAAAACCCCAGCCTTGAATTAAGCCCCAGGGAAGAGGCTCACGAAAATATAAAGCCCCATAGTGACTGCCGGTTACTGATTCAAAAAATAGTCGGACGATAATCAAGGGTCTATACACTGCTTTAACACTAACCCAGCAGGTTTGCCAGCTACGTAGCAAAGCTTTGCACTGCAAAACTTCAGTTTCGTTGCAACTGTTATACTGTAGAAGGAACAAAAATTATGAGCAAGGCCGTCTTCTCAAAACTGATGAAAAAATAAAGCCCCAGCCTTGAATAAAGCCCCAGCCTTAAATAAAGCCCCAGGCAAGGCGTTCGCGAAACAATAAAGCCCCTGCGGCTTTAATCAAGGTAATACGGTACGGCTGAAGGGCAAAGGGGCATACGAATCATACGAATAAGGCAAGTATGAATCAAACGGCCGTACTGCCGTTCATTTTGTCCGGATGTCCGTTTGTCCGTTTGCCCGTATGTCCCAACGTCCGTATAGATGTATGAATCAACATAGGCTTTAGAAATGTTGATTTTTGAAGGTTATGCTTATACCTAGTAATAAATAATCTTTAAAAGCTTCATACCTTAGGAACTACAGTTTTTGGAAACTGCAAATAATGAACTGTCAAACTGAAAGTTGTTATTAACAAGGCTGTTGTTGTCACGCCAAAGAGCGTTGCAAATATAAATGGACACGTTCTGAACTCAAACCGCATAACATGAATCTGCAATGATGAACAAAACAGTGGCTTTAAAAGTTTGTATGATATGCAGCAGCAAATACTACGCAGCAAATACTACTAACAAATACCAGCACTACATGTGCTGGTGTTTTAAAATATAAGCAATACATTTTTAGAAATTAAGCCAAATAGGGAAACCAGAGAAAGCCTCAATTTGAAATAAATAAATTTATGAGGCGGAATTCGATCTTGGACCGCTTGCTCCAACGTCGTGAACGCTAACCACTACACTACAACCGCCCCCAAGTCTCGTAGGACCTATTTCTCATTTACAACACAATTTGGCAACTTACTGTCAAAA
>JASANF010005356.1:0-52907 GCA_030248245.1 Trissonchulus sp. WLG1_4
TCTACAATTTGGCGTTTTTAGTATGTTTATATGACTTGTAGAAGTTGAATTATTCTCATTATCATAATTATTAGGATAGTTCATATTGTAAATATTGTAACAAGACTAGTGCGTCTAGTTTAGACTAGTTCGACAACATACATAAATTTCATGGCATTTGAATGTTAATCTTACTGATTTAAAAAAAAATTCAGTTAAAATTTACATGTAAAGAGATTTGATCTAACATGGGCTGATTATAGTTAGTCACGAAGGGTCAAGTTTAAAAGACGTCTAGCGGACGATAGGAATGACGTACAAACATGACACTAACATCAATCGTCTTGATTTAAGGAGCGCTTTCAAATGAGGGGTCACATGACCTTGTCACGTGAGCATACCCTGAGATTTATAGTTCGGGGTAACCTGAAGCGCTATGTAGTCATGTTACCCCTCATTTGAAAGCCCTGCTTGCTAGCAGTCCAATGATGCTGTTCGTTTGTCTATCCGGCGTTTTAAAGGCCAGTTATGGCGCCTTTAAAGACATGAGGAAAAAGAACACAATCGTAATTTAGTAATTACGATTTAATTATGATAAAAGTGTTCTATGGTGTGAAAACCTTAAAACCCCCATAACTTTTGTTACGGGGGTCGCAGCCACTTCGGAATTTCACCATTGGAATGGGGAGACAAAGCGCTTTCGATTGATGGGTCACATGACCCCTTTACTTCAAGTTGACGTAGTGCTGACCTTGGCGCCCGGACAAAAACCGCTATAATTTGGTATATGCTGTTTTATCAGCCATATGAAGGGTGAAAATATCATACGCCAGGGGTTTCTGAGATTACTGCGATGACGAAACCTGCTTATTATCATTATCATTATTATTAGGTTAATATATATTGTAATATTGTAAATATATTGTAAATATTAATATTATTATTATTACAAGACTAGTGCGTTTAGTTTAGACTAGTTCGACAACATACATAAATTTCATGGCATTTGAATGTTAATCTTACTGATTTAAAAAAAAATTCAGTTAAAATTTACATGTAAAGAGATTTGATCTGACATGGGCTGATTATAGTTAGTCAGGAAGGGTCAAGTTTAAAAGACGTCTAGCGGACGATAGGAATGACGTACAAACATGACTCTTACATCAATCGTCTTGATTTAAGGAGCGCTTTTAAATGAGTGGTCACATGACCTTGTCACGTGAGCATACCCCGAGATTTATATTTCGGGGTAACCTGAAACGCTATGTAGTCATGTGACCCCTCTTTTGAAAGCCCTGCTCGCCAACAATCCAATGATGCTGTTCGTTAGTCTGTCCGAGTTTTTAAAGGCCAGTTATGGCGCCTTAAAGGACATGAGGAAAAAGAACACATTTCGTAATTTAGTAATTACGATTTAATTATGACAAAAGTGTTCTATGGTTAGGAAACCTTAAAATCCTCATAACTTTTGTTATGGGGGTCGCAGCCACTTGGGAATTTCACCATTCGATCGGTGAGACAATGCGCTTCAAAATGAGGGGTCACATGATCTGCTTACGGCAAGTTGACGTAGTACTGACCTTGGTTCCCGGACAAAAACCGCTGTAACTTGGTTTATGCTGTTTTGTCAGCCATATGAATGGTGAAAATATCATATGCCAGGGGTTTCTGAAATCACTGCGAAGACGAAACCTGCTTATTATCATTATCATTATTATTAGGTTAATATATATTGTAAATATATTGTAAATATATTGTAAATATATTGTAAATATATTGTAATTATTATTATTCTCCGGACACTAATTTGAAACAGGTTTTTCTCAGCCCCCCCTGGTCGGATTGGTCCCAAACTTTGGTGGAGGGATCTCTACCATTAGTACTTGCACCCCCCAACTTTATGGACTCGTGGCCCCTCGGGGGCCCGCGTCACGTGACCTTGAAGGGAAAATGAACGAAACCTGTTGGGGTTATGTTTCAGCCATTAGTATAAAAGGGTGTAAAAGATGGGTTTCAGATGTCCAATTTTCGAAATTTGGATTTGGACGTCCCTAGGGGTAATTTGGGCCCCGGAAGACGAATCCGAGGTCCATTTTCGTCTAGGACCTCTCGGGACCCTTCCATGGCCCCCCTAGGGCACCCTGCCCAAGGGGTCCCCAGGGGTCAAATTTTCGAAATTGGGATTTTGACGTCCCTAGGGGTAATTTGGGCCCCGGAACACGAATCCGAGGTCCATTTTCGTCTACGACCCCTCGGGACCCTTCCATGACCCCCCTAGGGCACCCTGCCCAGGGGGTCCCCAGGGGTCAAATTTTCGAAATTGGGATTTTGACGTCCCTAGGGGTAATTTGGGCCCCGGAACACGAATCCGAGGTCCATTTTCGTCTACGACCCCTCGGGACCCTTCCATGACCCCCCTAGGGCACCCTGCCCAGGGGGTCCCCAGGGGTCAAATTTTCGAAATTTGGATTTGGACGTCCCTAGGGGTAATTTGGGCCCCGGAACACGAATCCGAGGTCCATTTTCGTCTACGACCCCTCGGGACCCTTCCATGACCCCCTTAGGGCACCCTGCCCAGGGGGTCCCCAGGGGTCAAATTTTCGAAATTGGGATTTTGACGTCCCTAGGGGTAATTTGGCCCCCTGAACCCGAATCCCGGGTCCATATTTGTCTAGAACGCTCGTGGTCCCCGCCAAGCCCCCCTCCCTAGGGTACTATGCCCCAGGGTGCCAAAGGGGTCAAATTTTCGAAATTGAGATTTTGATGTTTCTAGGAGTAATTTGAGCTTCTGAACACAAACAGAGGGTCATCTGCCTAGAATAGAGGGTCCTCTGCTTAGAATAGAGGGTCCTTTACCCACTGTCGGCAACCCGTTGATGTCAACCGACTTGTTTGCCGTTAGATTAGGCTTCAGGCACAGGGCTTAGGCATCTTCGTTTTCTTCTCTAATCACACACTTTAAGATACTCAAAACCAGATATATACGTTTATACTTGAAAAGTTGAGTCTCCTGTGGTACTAAACTTATTAAGAAAAAAAGAGTTCGATATTTGAACCAGTAGGAATGCAGAACAGGCCAATTCGATTGTCATGATTTGGTTATTTTCTTGTTTTTTTTATTTTTTTATTTTCTAGACTGAGGTTGAGACCATTCGCAAACAAGCACGGGACTGTGGAGAGAAGCGAAAGCGTGATCAGCTGAGACTGACGGAAGTCGATACCAAGCTGGCCTCTGGCCGCAGCAAATATAAGACTGAACAAGCCAATCTAATTGTGGGTTTGATTTGCAGTGTTTCTCTGCCGTTTTTTCAAATTTTATTTGGGAAAACTCGTCGACCGAAATGGAAGTATCAGTGTTACGTTGAGATACAATCTGTAAGGAAGGGAACGGTTTTTGTTTCATAATCTATGAGACTGCCAGAGTTATAAACTGTTGGTCAATAGTCGACGATCCTCAAGTAACGCGTAGTCTGACCAAAAAATGTTGGACCCTAGTCCTTAAGTAAAAAAGAAACGCGCGATTCTTATGAGTTGTACGTGCGAGCATCAGGAGTATATAAAGCAGCTGTAATCGCAACAATCAGGATGCTTGTGTTCACTGAGGGTTCAGCATTTTTTGGTCTGACTTTACTCTTTAGTTTGTTCATACTGTGTGATTGAACGGGATTGAAGTTCGGAATCGCGATCGGGATTGGCATTAGGAATCCCATTCGATTACTAATTGTTCAGCCACTGTTGAGAGAGCAGTTTGAAAGTTAACAGAACCGATTTGCAAATAATCTGATATCGTTTGCTCACGAAACTGTCGTAGTTTAATAAATTTGATAATTAAAAGAATGCTAATTTTGACTTGTATAATTATTTTGACATGGGATTCTGTCTTGAATTGCCGACCACATTTTGGTCTGTTTGATTTTCAGAAACTGCGAGACCTTGCCGCAGCAAAGTATGGTGCTGATTCCGAAGGCGAAGTGAGACAGAGTCGAAAAACCTCAGAGCAATTGAACAAAGATCTGCAGACTGTTCAGGCGCAAATCAAAAAACTTAGCGAACAGTAAGGCTCGGTTCATTCTCCTTGTCCCTATCGTTTTGTCCTTCAGTGATTGCAAGAAAACTACAAGGCCGAAAATGATCCAAATTTTCTCACCAAGAACGCTGGGGTCACTTCCAGATCGCATGCCGAAAACTAGTTGAGACACTTCTGTAAATTCTTCTGAGGTTTCAGCTGCGTCTTAACTGTGACTCTTGCTTTTACCAAGAGTACATAACAGGGAAGAGTATGACACTCTTCCCTCCCTATTCTAGTAGGCTAATCGGCCGGAACGATACTCCGGCCGAAATAGCCGTTTTACGCCTTGATTTCAGGTGGGGGGTTCCCGCTCGATTCAAGATATGTCTTGATTCGAAGGGAGTGTCTCCCTAAATCAAGGCGTAAAACGGCTATTTTGGCCGGAGTAAGCTAGAATAGGGAACAGTGTCATACTCTTCCCTGTTATGTACTCTATCTTTTACTAAATCGATTTAAGGTGGTAGTTGCGTTTTCGAACCCCACCAGCCAAAAGACGCCGAGCAAAAGACAGACGAAAAAAACCCAAACCAGAGAAAAAAAAAGCAAAAAAAGGGAAAAAACCAAAAAAAGAAAAAAAAAAAAAAAAAAAAAAAAAAGAAAAAAAAAAAAAAACTAAACTATAATAATGAACTACTGCATATATTTTAAGTTATTTTCTGAGTGCAATTAGTTGTACAGAGTATATTATTATATTGTAGCATTGGCAATAGAGAAGCAGTGGAGGAACGACTTAATGAAGTGTCCACGAAGCTGCAGCTAAGGCGGGATGAGGAGGGCGGGCTGTTGGCTAACATCAAGGTTGGCTTGATCAGACATAGACAATATAATTAGCATTGGAGTGATGAGAGACCCCGCCCAAGTCAGGGGTCGTAGGGACGAATCCCGATGGGTGGAGATAACCGAATTTTTCAATTTTTATGAAGTTGTGGGTATGTGTAATCGATTAAGGAAGGAGGGTTCTCAGTTTTTAGACCGGTTACATGCATGGCATGTTGCTAGCTTGTTTCTAGGGGCAGCGGGTAATATTAGATGGCAATCGCTCAATAACACTGTAACATTTTAATTGAATTATTTAGTTTAAAAAAACTTGGTGATCCAACCACGTAGTGACTTTATTTCATGTCTGCGTTCAGTCGGCTACAGCGCGAAACGCTCACGCCACCAATGGCTATTCAACTGTTTAGTAAAATGCAGCTTTTTGTGTTTGCGTTTTGCCCCCCACCCCCTTGTGGGTATATAGCGTGACCCCCGCTCATATAGCTTACACGTGATGAAAAACTGTTTTAAAACTTCGTAAAACAATTAAGGCCTCTGAGGTATCATCGTCATCTTATTTGAAATGGAGGGTGACCATAATGCGGGGCTGTCTCAAGTAGGTAGGGGGGGGGGGGCTTCTTCCAGCCACTTAGGTCCAAAATAATATGTCAGTTTATTTTCTCCATAGCTGATTTCAGAAATACAATGCAGAATTGAAGCACCGACGAGAGCACTTGGCTACCATGAAGGCCGTGGTGGCTCGCAGAGTACAGCAGTATTTTGAACTGCTCTTAAAGCAGCAGAGCTACACGGGTCGAATGGAGTTTGATTTTGAAGAGAAAACTTTGGATATCTATGTATGGCTGCTGTTTTTTCATCTTTTTATGGAAGGGTTTGACTTGACTCTTGGATGAGATTGAAATTATAGAGGAGATAATAGGCGTGAGGAAAAATTGGCCTAACTTTTAATGCCAAAATCCAAAAACACTGGTAGTAAACTTGAGTGCTCGCGTGTTATATGGTCATTGTTAAAAATGGTAGCTTTACTGTTGTGGCTTTACCATATTGAGATGAATACTAAAGAGAGAATCTGTCAAATGCTTTCAAGCTTTCGTTTTTTTTTGTTATTTAATTAAAATAGATTTTTTTATTATGATAGTCAATATTATGGGAATAATAATTTTTTTATGATGCACATATTGAGATTAATACTAAAGAGAGAATCTGTCAACTGCTTTCAAGCTTTCGTATTTTTTTGTTACTTAATTAAAATAGATTTTATTATTATGATAGTCAATATTATTGGAATAATAATTTTTTATATGATGCACTTTTATGGCAGGTTTGGACAAAGAATGAGCGCAGGAGCTCGGGAGATGGGCCGGGTCAGCAGAAAGCCAAGCATTTGAAGTCCCTGAGCGGTGGCGAACGGTCGTTCACAACCGTCTGTCTGATTCTGGCTCTCTGGGAGGCCATGGACGAACCATTCCGGTAATCAGTTCCGAGTATAGAATTTAGTAGACAAGTAGAATTTTTGTTTGTTTTTTATGTATTTTTTGTTTATTTTTTATATTATCATGTATTTTTGTTTATTTTTGTTTAGATTTTTTTATGTTTTTATATTTTTGTTTATTTTTGTGTAGAGTGTAGACCCTGAGAGCGACATTTTAGTGATTTCAGACCTATTTAGATTTCGGTGTACTGGATTTAGACTGATCGGCTTGATTAAGAAAAGGTGTGTAACTTTGAGTCCTGCCTAATAAATCGGAACACGACGTGTAAGTATACACTCAATGAATTTTCCATTACGACGTTCTATTCATTTAAAAGGATTTTCAACCTTGAAGAAAGAGAAAAGAAAAGAAAAGACACAGATAATGAAAATAAAAGAATAGGGAAAACAGAAAAAGAACCGTTTTAGACTGCGTCCAAAGTTGAATCTCTTCATTTTGAATTTTTTGACACGATGTAATATTTTTAATTAATTAATCAATTTTAATAATTTTTAATAATAATTTTATCAGCTGTCTGGACGAGTTCGATGTTTTTATGGACGGCGTGCACCGAGAAATGTCCGTGGCCAACATACTCCATTGCGCTGCCTCCTCACTCAAACAGACGCAGTTTATTCTGCTGACGCCACTGGAATTACCGTAAGGCCTGGTTTAGAGTTGGGAAATTTTCGGAAATTTTAATTTTTCGGAAATTTCCGGAAATTTCCGGAAACGTTTCTCAAAAATTCGAAAATTGCTCAATTTCCAAATTTTTTTATTTTTTCTAAAATTAAACTGAACAGACTTTACTGAGCTATGTTTGAACGTAATAGCTCGTACGGTAGCTAATTTTTGTTGATTTAATAGCTGACATATACAATAATTCTTTCTACAGTTCATTTCAAAGGAAAATGCCTCCGACGAGTCGGGTGATGTCATGTGACGCGTCTGGCGTCGGAATTTTGAAATCAAGAGGCATTTTCATTTGAAACTGACTGTAAGTTCGTCAAACTTCAAAGACAACCAAAATTTTGCTTAGTAGACATTCACTGACGTGACTAAAGCCGCCAAGCTAGTCTTCACACGATCTTTACTCGAACATTCTTTTCCGTGAACAAAGTTGATGTTCACTGCAACAGATTCAACCTTGTTCTTTTTGTATTGCTGAGTCCAAAAGTTAAGCATGAACTTGGCTTAAAATATAGCGTCCGAGAAATCAACACCTAGTTTTCTTCCATAAGGAAATCTCGCGGGCCGTGCCGGGCAGGTGGCCAGCCGGGCCGCTTAGGGGCCAAATCTCAAAAATGCCAAATTTTTCCAAATAAGGTAAACTTTCAAAAAACTTGACTATAAGCTAGTTGACACACGTAAACACTCTAAATATGATCATACGGCAGAAAAATTACGGGTAAACCAAATGCCTAGCGTTAGTTTATTCACGTTTGTGCAGGTCGCAGGAACATTTAGAATTTCTGATTGAATATAGCAATCGTTGAAACATAGCAATGTTTGAAACATTTTTAAAACTACTACATATGGTCGTTTTGTCAGCGATGGTGACTGTTTGAGTCCTACGCAAACATGTAACAGCACAAACATTTTGGGTAGGTCCCTCCCCCTTGGTGGTGAGCAAATAATTTCAGTTCCAAAATAATCTTGTTCTTCTGTTCATTTGGCACCAATTAATCGCGGATCCAAAATATTAGCGGCACAGTGCAATGATTTGACAGCCATATTTGCTCGCAGACAAACTCTCTCACGCAAAACCTGTTTGTCAGGCGGGGTCAAAACAGGATGATGGGCATCAAAGTGGTTTTTAAGATTAGCAAAAAAATAAAAAAACAAGGCTTCCCACTGCATTTAAGACTCATTGCTGATCAGCAATACCTAAAAATCCGTCAATTTAAAAGTTTAAAACCAGCGCAGAAACTTTCCAAGCTGGCTTGCAACTATTCCGGAAATTTCCGGAAATGTACCTCTGGTAATTTCCGAAAATTTCCCGGCCACTCCCGACCCTAGCCTGGTTCATTTAAACTCGTCCCTGTTCTTGTCTCCAGAAGCAATTACGAGAAAAATACAGTTCTTTATGAGTCATTTTTTTGCATAAGAAAGTTGGCATCAAGATGTCTATATTGAGTCAATTTTTTGCACACAGAAAGTTGGGGGCAAGTCCAGTTTTTTGTGCAAAAAATGGACGAACGTTTTTTGTCTATGCTTCATGACTGAGGGCCAATTTCTAAAATGGATTAAACAGATAGATTAAAATTTGTTTGCCTCATAACTTATCTCAATGTTGAGGTAGACTTAGAAAATTTTGTGCACAAGCGGGAGGTGCTACAAATAATTGCTATCCCAATTTTCGTATAAATTCATAAACTATTTCATGAGTTATTGGCAAAACAAATTTTAATGTAATCCGTTTAATCCATTCTAGGAATTGACCCTGAGAATATTGTCTTTGTCCCTGTCCCTGTGTTCTTGAGATTTAAAAACTAGTATGATCCGGAGTTAAGACAGAGTGGGCAGTGGTTTTCTACTAGACTGTGATTTTTCTAAGTCGATTCTACTCCAATAGTCGTTTTCTATTTATCTTGCAAATTTATGGAAAATATCATTGAACTAAACGCCGATTGCTACTTACAGCCGTATGTCCGATCAGCCGGCAAAATTATGATATAGTCACGTCACTAAGTTTCGTTGGTTATGTGACTTTTGTCTCATAGTTTTTTCGGTTGAACGGACATACGTTTGAGATTGTGAATCGCTACAACGGGGTAATTGCGTTTTCAGGTGTTTCACTAGAAAGCGATAGCTCAGCATTTACAAATTCAAATCAGAACTATTATATTATGCCGCTATATAACAAAAAATATGCTTACTAAAAGGGACTCAGCTTGAGTCGCCCTGTTGTTAACATGAACCATTATCATTGGTGTATAACTTTGTGATGAATTAGTTGGTAGGTATTCATTGGTGTGATGTTTATATTTCAGTCAGTGCGTTGAAACCGAAATTACAAACAAGCGAGCAACTATATTCAGACTCCAAGAGCCGAGAAAACGAGCCGTCAGCGAGAAGTGATTTGACTCATTTGATGTCACCGTGTTTATACAGTGTTTTTTATGAAACTCATAACTGGTCGCCACCATTTGTGCCAATTTGGGCTTTACTTGTTTTTTTCCTCTGAGCTTTATTGGTCTCATGTTTATCATTCCTTTGTTGTTTTAACTGTGCCTTTGTAACTTGTGACGTACTTGATATTTTGGTCGTAGCGTAATATTGCGCGCGTAACGAAGCGATCTGCGCGCGTGTTAGAGTTGATTAATAATGCTTACAGTCGTATGTCCGTTCAGCTGGCAAAATCGCCAAAAAAACTACGCCAGTAACAGTGTGAAACAGCTTTTGTCGCAATGTTGCCACCTGATCTGTCATATACGTCTGTATATAGGACTTAATCTTACGCAGGGTTTTTTTTTTCAAAATCGGCACTGTGTAAATGTTGTGTCATTTAAAAAGTTGCTGTGTAAATTAATGGCATTTTGTGTCAAATTCTGAAAGTGTATTTTTAAGAAAAAAATTGATCGTTTTTCGCACTTATAAAACCATATGTTGACTTTGAGACGCGTACTGCGATAATAAAAAGTATAAGAAATGAGAATAAACCAGGGCTTTTTTGAAAATCCGATGCGGATTTTGCGGGCGGCCAAATTTTTTTGCGGACGGAAAATAGCTTCTGTGGACAGTCAGCAAAATGCATTATTCCTCTTCATGCACAATTTCACACTCAATAACAGTTGGTGGCGTAGCCAGAAAAAAAATTTCGGTCTGTGGCATGAATGACTTTCCGATTTTTTGAAATGTGTTTAAATTCCAATTGATTGCGTTTATAACGTAGAAGCACCCAGGAACTGAAGATTTTTCCTGTTGTGCCACAGCACAACAGGTCTTTAATTTTGATTTTGGAGATTAACACATGGCACACTGGATTATATTGTCTGTACGTACGTTTACTTTACATTCTAGAAGAGATGCGCGTGTGTCACATTTGCAGTAACAGTAACATTTTTGCACAGTTTTTAGTGTGCGTTTGTTTAACACAATGTATTAGTTTTAACTGGCGGGGGTCACATAACGTCACTAATGTAGCTGCCATCACCCGCACCACTTGTAATTAGGTATATCAATATCGTAATGACTTGATTAAATTAAAACAATAGTCATACTTTGATTGTTGACGTTATATCATCGATATGAATTGTTGACTGCCTTTTAGTTTAACAATTTTTTTGCCAGAAAGTAGCTTTAACTGTGTTGTGTAAAGTGAATGCTGCAAAAGTCGTTGGATGACAGTTTTCAATCAAAACGGATGCACAACCATTAGTCTGTTAGCAATCAAGAATAGTAATGTTCGAAAATTTCGCCCGCTGCACAACAGGTTTTAGCTGACCTCTGGTCAGTTTACTTGAAAATTGAAGCTTGATACTTACTGAAAGTTTTGCCGCAGATTGGGCTTGTTAGTATTTGGGTCAAAAATAAGACTTAATTTTTGAGGGAAATAGGGGTGTGTGAATCGGTGTGTATTATTTTTTGCTGTGTAAATTAGGCGGCCGATGTGTAAATACACCCTATTTTACACAAAAAACCCTGATCTTGAGTTTTAATCAGAACTTGTTCTAAGATAGTCGGATAATTGCAACAAGATCCTGAGACACTTCGAGCAAATTAATGTATGGGACAGAAATCGAATAAGATTACGAATAGGTTTGCTTTGACAGAAGTTTTAATAAACTTTTTTTATTGTACCTGGACCAACCTCAGTAAACGTTCGAACGTGAATAAGACCTAATCAACCGTCTTATGGCGTACCTATGATTTTGCCGGCTGAACGTAAATGCGGCTGTACCTGTAAGTTCCTATGCATGGACCGTTAGGCACTTGATGCGTCTTGGTTTTATTAAGAGTACATAATAGGGCAGAGTTTAGAGTATGACACTCTTTCCTATTCTAGCTAATCGGTCTTAACGATGCTCTGGGCGAAATAGCCCTTTTACGCCTTGATTTCCGGGGTGTGCTCCCCCCTCGTTTCAGCACACAACCAGCAGGAACTCTGTGGTGAGCTAGTAACCTGCACCTGAAATCAAGACCCACCGATTTTGTGCTCGTAGTGTGCTGAAAGACGGGTACCCTCCCTCTGAAATCAAAACACATCCCTTATTTGAGGAGGGGTCCCCCATGGCATCAAGACATGTCTTTATTTGAGGGGGGTCCCCCCTCCTCCTGAAGTCAAAGTGTAAAAGGGCTTTTTTGGGCGGAGCATCGTTCCGGCCGGTTAGCTAGAATAAAAGAAAGAGTGACATACTCTTCCCTATTATCTAGGTACTCTTGGTTTTATGTTTGATTTAGCAGTATTGTTTTGTAATGTATCACTTGTTGTTCAGTTGTCTTTTTTCAATAGTTTTTACAATAAACAATTATTTCAATTTTTAGTTGTGTTGAGATGACCTTGTAGTGAGACTAGGAATATAGTTTATTTCGATTCGTAGAGGAAAGGATCATAGGGTCTTGAGTATATATAATATGTCCTTGGAAACGTTGCGTATCGTCGACATCGAATGAACGATGGTTTTGGCTTAAAAGTGAACGAGGATTCAGCCCAAGCCCAGTGCCAATCTATATAAGTCGCTCCGACTCGAGAGCGGCTCCGCGACCAAGAAGGCTCCCGGCTAGACAAATCACCCCCCGGATCAACAGCACTAGCACGAGACTCGCTGGCCCGAGACCCAGCTGTAGATCGCTCAGTACCTGAAGCATCAGAGTCGGACACAGATGACCGATTAGATCGTCCACTGGACTCCCTGCCGCTTGACGCGGCCGAGGAACTATTTAGACTTGGACGAATTTCTGATGCGTGGCATAAAACAAACTATAACACAGTTGTCCGTACGCAACCGAACAGTACGGGAATAAATAACAAGCAAAGCCTAATGCAAAATGGGCCTAAAGCTGTTAAACTTATATTATCACTCCATGAAATGAAATCTGCTGCGCAGCAAATACTCATAACAGTCGATGCTGTAAATATTATTATATAAATGTGTTGACAGTTGCAAGAGTGTATGTATATATATATATATATATAACTGTACAGCCCGTTTGCTGTTTTTCTAAACCAATTTTGATTCTGTTTTTGGCTAGGTACACAATATTTTTTGAATGCTTAAAACAAATGCCGATTTCATGAGATGCGCTTAAATTGCCGTTAATAAACGATGCTTTGTGGTAACCCCGTGCTTGTCAGAACAGTGAATTTTAAGTTTTAAGGCTGCTTATTTTTCTCAAAATAGTGGGCTGATTTAGTGATTTGTCTTAGTGTCCATGAGTTTGTTTATTTTAAGCAGTATGTTGATAGAAAATGAAAACTTGAAAAGTTTTACTTATGAACGGTCTTTGTACGTGAACGAGACTATGTAGGTGAAACTGTGAACAATGTGAGAACAGTGTATATAATTTGAGTCTTTACAATTTTAATTGTCTATATAGTGCAATGAAATGTGCGCCAAACTTTTGTATATTCTTTATGCTTTATATTAGTGCAAAATTATAACTGTAAATCGTTCAGACAAGTCAATATGCAAATGAACTTTATCATCTACAATGTTGTGTGCATACATACGTACATCTATGTACAATTGCAGCCAGCCGCATACTGAACACAGCTGCAGTAACAGACACATTGCGCGCACACATTCATGCTCACATACAGCCGCACAGTAGCATTGATGAACACATACCCAAACGCACACACAAATCCTTTCAAAATACACGTTATTATCCGACAGACTCATTCTAAAGAAGCCTGCTGCGCTGTGGCGCAGCATGAAAAAGTAGTTGCAAACTGCAGCGCATGCTATATAAACGTAGTGTTCCAATCTAATTTGCATACTTATTTGAAAGTCCGTCGTAAAACGGGAGTAAAGGACACTAACCAGCTGTAGCATGAAATTCTTGTTCGATTACGTTCTTGTTGGCTGTACAGACTGTAGCTGTATTGCGTGAAGGACTGTTTCGGTAATGCTTCAGTACGCTTGCGGTACTGCGTTCAGTAAGTTGCGAAATAGTCCTGGATTTGGCACATGTGTAACAACCTAAAACTATACGTACGCAATCGTTACTTAACTTCTACAGTGTTAATGTTCTCTGTTACAAAGTTCGGCAGTTTAAAAGTTCGTGTAAAAGTATATTGCATGTTAGTTTTCCTGGTTTGCAGTCGGAGTAAAAAGGCTGGCTCGATCGTGTCTTGGTTCTTACGGCTTTAGTGGTGAGAAGTGGGTTGTTATACATGTGACAAACAAACACATCCTGATTAACCAGTAAACTGACACAACCTTGCCATCCGTCAGGAATCCGCGTCCATATACTTACGGACCACAAATTCAGAGCATGATGTTCAACTTTTAGTCTTGACTAAAATGAACTTCTGTAATTTGGTAAAGAAATGTTCGCGTAGGTACTTGCAATATTGCACCACTTTTGTAGCCCGGTTGGTAGGTTCATACCTACTTCTCCTTAAGGACAGGGACAAGGACAAACTTCTAATGCATGTAGTGGGAAATTGACAGACTCATTTTGCTTAACTTTTCGCACTAGAACAGGACTTGACCCCAAAGTTCCTCAGCAAGAAAACCGCTATATATAATTTGCAGGACAAATGTTTGGTATAAATGGCTTAGGGACAAAGACAAGACAATAAGTACAAGTATGAACCGGGCTCAAGTGAAAAGTGATAAAAAATTTGCTGCCTGTTTTTGTTTTCAGAGTCCTCTGTCTCTCTAACATGTCAGGTACGTGAGCATCAAATTTTTTATAATAATTGGCCAATAACAGAGAATGACCTTTCGAACCGGAAAGGTCAACTGTATTCTGTCCGCCTCTCAGCAATCAAGTCAACTGTTTCCAACTATACCGTTAATTAAATTTCTAGCTCTAACGCCCCAAATCTTCGCGTGTCGGATATAGCTAAATGCGTCTGATATGTAAAGTGAGGGGCGAATATTAAGTGACGGATATTGGCGGAATGACGTAAACTGTAGTCACAATGACGTAAACAGCCAACTAATGAATAAATTTGCCCATTTTAAACGGTGGCGCCTTCATTAAAATTGATACAATCTTGAAGTCAAAACTCCGATAAAAAGAAATAAGTTCAGTTGTTGTCTAACTAGTGCTTGTGTCCTAGCCTATTTTAAAATTTCAAGTGTGAATTAAATGCTCCTGTACTGTCTCTACCACGATTACGGGTTCATGAACGCTTAAGAGTAGGCGGGGACTGAAAAACACAGCTAAGAATTGTTTTTATTTTTACTTGTATTTCAATGTCGTAGTTTTATTTGGAATTGGAAGACGGCATTCCGACATTAGTGGTTATCAGGTTACTCTAAAGTCTAAACTATGTCTCACCCTGAATTAAGGCGTTTGTATTTCAGAAGGCAGGCGGGGTTAATGTCAGCGTGGTACCCTACAATGCCTTACTCCGACAACGAGCCACAATAATGACAATTGTCATACTCTTCTCTCCTTACTTAGTTTCAACTATCAAGAGTATCAGGTTTGGCGCGATAGCGCCAAACCTATAATAGGATAAAATCAGCTGAATGCGGCTTTTTAGTATACAAACCAACAAATAGCGCCAGTTAACGTCCACGCCACAGTTTCTAACTTAGTACACTTGTAGTATTTGTAAAAATACATAATTGACGTAAAAATCAAGTTTATTGGTTGAGTATGAAGAAAGTTATAACTCTTTAAAGTTTTAAAAATACTTCGCGTCTCTTTTTACTTTTTTCAGCCAACTTTTCTCAGCATATATAGAACTGTTTTTCGTCACCTTGGGTTCAATCGATGCGGTTTTTCATGCCATAACTTTTCTCCTGTTTTCGCGATAAACGGCTGTGGCTTTGCTGAGAAAACTTGAAAAAACCTCTTTTAACTCACCTTGTGAAAACGGTCAAGTTGACCAACTACTCAGTTCAATTGTTAGAAGCAATAAAACCTATGGGCATATTACGTGCAATAAATTGCAAATAAGATTTACTTGTTTAGTTGTGAAATCACTTGTTAGTTTTGAAGTTTTAAATTTGATACTATGGTGAACGTAATTGCACTTACCAAGTTTGTTGCTTCATAAACTTTCAAATTGTAACGTCTTCATATACGTGGATACAGTCACATGACGTACATACAACATACGTATATATAGGTCGTATAAACTATAGTTTTTATTGTGTTGTTATTACTAATTTTATTTGTTAATTTATTACTTAAAAATCTATTTTTTAAAATCATAGTCAAGTTGTACCACCATCAGAGTTTATAAAGCCGAATAAACTAAATAACGCGCACAATCGTGGTAGCGCAACGGTTAAGCTTTTTCTCGTCCGCTCACCGAGAATGTGTCGACTCGAGACAAGTCAGTAACTTGATTTAGAGACGAGAAACGTCTGTTTGAGCAAATTAAATTTTTTTCTTTTAGTTAATTTTTTGTACATTGACTGAATATTACCATACCACACATGTGCAGCTGAAAAAATTTGGGGGGAGCTGACCCGGGGGGGGGGGGGTTCTACGCGCATTTTTAGGAATTTTCCCCAGTAAACGTGGGTGCGAGCCGATCTGGGGACCGGACCTTTCTGGGGGGGAAACGAGGTCGAGTTGGGGGGGAGAGCAATCCCCTTGATGACCAATCCTTTTGATGACTAGATATAATTTTTATTCTATAAAATTGGTTGTACTTAAGGGGGAGGCTACCTGTAAAAGAGAAAATTTTGGCTTCTCCGATTCGCTTCCAATTTGCACACAATGTAGCCACAGGGAAGGCGCATCGCAGACGTAACAAACTGAAACCCATGTTTTTGCCAATTTTTCACTAAGGACTTCCAGAGATTCAATTTTAAATCAAAGGTGCAAAAAAGGTTTTTTTGTGGTTGCAAAGCGTCCCTTCACTCGAAATTTTTGTTAACACTGACGAAGCTGTTTTTTACATGATTCGATAGCCTAACGTCATATCTCAACCTCTATTATCCATTTTTTAAAATTTTTGCCCATGGCCTGAGCAATGACGTCAAATGTAAAATCACTCAAATTTGGCGGGTCCAAAAAACGGCCATTTTTTCACATTTCGCCCTCGATTTTCGATTTGAAAATACATGTCGAAAATCCGGATCGTACGATTTTGCGCATACATGTGGGCTGCTACTATGCTAAGTTTCAGCTTGATTGGTATAATGTGGTTTGTACTAGAACTGTCCAACTATGGGCCACTTTTACCCTTTTTTTGCACTCTTTCCCCTTTGTAAATGCACTGACAAACGCACTGAACCAAAAGTGCACCTTCAACTTTAATTGTTCCTATCTGAAGTAAGGTGCCTTGGTCGAGTAACATGTGTGAAAATAAGCAAAATTGAAGAACTTTGATTTTTGAGCTGGGTAGCCCCCCCTTAAGGGGTGGGGGGGCTATTTGTAAAAGTGAAAATTTTAGGTTCTCCGATTCGCTTCAAATTTGCACACGATTTGGGATTTGAAAATACATATAAAAATTTCGGATCATACGATTTTGCGCTTACATATGGGCTAGGTATGCCAAGTTTCAGCCCGATTGGTTTGATGTGGTTTGTGCTAAAACTGTCCAACTAAGGACTACTTTTACTTTTTTTGCAGTTTTTCGCCTATGTAAATACACTGACAAACGCATTGAACCAAAAGTGCACCTTCAAGCCTGTTGTTCTAAGCTGAAGTTGGGGTGCCTTGGGGGAGTAACAGATGTGAAAATAAGCAAAATTGGAGAACTTTGATTTTTGACCTGTGTAGCCCCTTCCCTTAAGCCGAAAAAGGATGAAAACTAGATAAGAAAAATGCCCTACGGGAGGCTGATAGCATAATAGGCTGATGAGCGTTCGAAGCTGAAGCCAAAAATGGACCTGCGAAAAGTGTGGAAACTAGAGTATGTTTACTGAGCAATAGGCCGCTTGCCGCGCCCTATTATTGCGGGCACCGTCGGCTCTACCATCAGCCTTATATTAGAATATAAGTAAATATAAACTCTTAGCAACATGACAACAACAAACTTAGCAACATTTATGCATGGTAGCATTTTCATGTACAATAAATACCATTCAATATTTGATGATCATACTACCAACTGCACCAGCCATAACAGCTGTAGTAATGGGATATAAATTGATCATGTGGTTGTAAGTATGTATAAGATAAATAAACTCTCGAGTATGGGTTCTTCGTAAATAAATTTCTCAATAACTATCCTCATCCTGGCTAATGTATGTACATGCGGTTGCTAGTGTTTTCATACTTTCCTTGGAAGGCATGTTCACCCCAGTCTGGACAGGTGCGTCAGCCCCCCTCCATAATGTTTAGAAAGTGGCACGCGAGGCCAGAATCGGTGACTCAATAAGCAATAAGGTCACGATGCAAAAAGTCGATGCGTCGCGCTCCAAAAAAATTTACTACCTGTCCACGTATGCTAACGCATAATGCTTAAAGTATAAAAGTACAGTATAAACCAACTCGGTTTTTTATAAAAGTACAATACGAAGCAACTCGGTTTTTTTAGAGTTACACGTGAGATTAGTAGTCTTACGTAAGATTATATTGGTTAGTGTATTGGTCGATTGTATTCGATCCTTGGTCATTTGAAGCATATACCAGGCATAACACTGTAGGTAGATACAGTTACCGTTTTATGCATTTACGGTAGTCTCCTTCAATTTAAAATTTACGGTAGTCTCCTTCAAAGGGTTTTATCTTTTGGCAGAATAAAAACGGGCAGTATTGGGTCGGGGTATTCTAGCGTTTCTAGGAACTTAGTGACTTTGTGCACCTTTACTCTGCAACAAAGCCGTGGTGCCCGCAATAATAGGGCGCAGCAAGCGGCCTATTGCTCAGTAAACATACTCTAGTTTCCACACTTTTAGCAGGTCCATTTTTGGCTTCAGCTTCGAACGCTCATCAGCCTATTATGCTATCAGCCTCCCGTAGGGCATTTTTCTTATCTAGTATACATAGTCTAGTAGCGCCTCACTCAATATAGAAGATCAGTCAGACATTCCTTTAACTGCACATTAGTAACTCCTAGGTTAGTATAAGGCATAACGTTCTGCAATACAGCCTAGGTTCGTTGGCCGCAATTCATAAGGGGAAACAGCCAACCAGCTTTACGAAGCAGAGTTTACTACAGAGTGTAGTTGCAAATATTGTTGATAAGTAGTAAACACAAGATAAACAGTTAGCTATTTACTTAACTCTGCTTAAGTCGCAAAAATAGGTATAAAATATTTACTAAGACCCAAAAAACGAAGGCCTGCAATGTATGTAACTCCGCAAAAGAACCTTGCTAAGTTTTTGGCCTGCGTGTTTTACAGTAAGCTGGAATAGCAAGAACTGCCTTGTACTACCAGCAGCTGCAAAAGTTATCTGGGCTGACTTTTTTTGTGGTTGGTCAGTGGCTACCAACTTTATGTAAATGAAAAGCCCAGACAACCAGATTTACCTGTGATTTTTTTGTGACTTCAATAAAACTATCAGACAATAGGTGGCCTAAAAAGGTTGAATGTAGTCTGCATTGTCTGGTTTCGTTATTTTTTGTACCGAATTTATGAGTTACGCCACAATATTTCGATTACATCATGAATTCATAACCAATAGTTAGGCTGCAAAGCCAACAGATTGCGCTAACCAAGTTTCTGTATTTTCTCAACGTTACTTTTTTGTTTGTTCATAGTATACTTGTCCTTAAGGACGTAAGGACAAGGACAAGGACAAATTTCGATCAGCTACAGTGACGAATTCACCAAAGCATTTGGGATAATTTTTTGCATACGATCTAGATGTGAGCCAGACTTGCTTCAACCGAAACATCAACTCATTTGGCCAGATAGTTTTTCTGAAATCGCTTAAGGACAAAACGATTGAGACAAGGACATGGACGATTATGAATCGTGCTTTAGTTTGTATTTTTTACAGCACCTGACCAAATTTCTTCATTTTTTGTTCAATTTTTTTATCTTTCGACGGAGAGACATGACTGTGACCTAAAGCCTATCTCATACTTATCTTTAAGGTCACAGGGACAGAGACAAGGACAAATTTTGCTCAGTTCCTGTAAAAATTTATTTCTTTACTGCATAATGTCGTATCAGAACAACATTGTTTCAGAATTGCACTATCTCTCAATAGTAGAAAATGTCACCAAAATGTTTCACAGAATCAGTTACTTCACGAGTATGCCTTAAGTATCCAAGTGAAGCTAGCCGGTGGCCAAGTAGTGGCTAGGCGCGACCTTTGGTGACATATCAAAATCCGGCCAAAGCTTGGACTCAGTCCACTTAATAGGGTTAATTTAAATGTACTTTGTACTTTTGATAATTATTTCACATGTTAACGCCTAACGGGTTTTCGATACGAAATTCAAAGCAGGTTAGACTTTTATTCTACTTAACAGTGTTTCTTCTCAACAGTTCATCTCCCCTGGTCAAAATTAGACCATTTTTTCGACAGTTTCGATAAAAGGGCAAGGTGAAAATCAATTTTCTGTCAGCAAGCTTTCTGAGATAATTTCACTAATATATACCTATATACTCGTAGTGACGTTTGCCAGTTTTTAATTCATTAATTTCTGAATTTTTTGAGTCGCTCTTGAATTTGAAGGTTACATAATCTTGTTTTACCGACGGGAAAAAACAGTGTACTCAGCCAGAATTATGTTAAATTAATACGTTTATTATCTATTACACACAGGGTCTAATAAAATTCTAATAGTCAAGTTTTTTGATGTTAGTTTTGTTATTAACCAACTTTGCCTTTTTAACAAATCTGCTTATTACGTAATTTTACATATGGTTCAGCAAAAAGTTGTTTATTCGCAAAAAGCCCTGTCGGGTAAAAGGGCGTTTCATTGCATACCATTATACTTTTGGCTAGTTGACTACACAGGTATTGTCAGAATCAGAAAGGTGTTGCGTGAGGGAACACA
Organism: Trissonchulus sp. WLG1_4; assembly: GCA_030248245.1. Lineage (NCBI taxonomy): Eukaryota > Metazoa > Nematoda > Enoplea > Enoplida > Ironidae > Trissonchulus > Trissonchulus sp. WLG1_4. Next base: position 20,339 of record JASANF010005356.1, read on the forward strand.
ACTGAACTTGAAGTAACATATTTTTATTTATATATATATATATATATTTTATATATATATATATATATATATATATATATATATATATATATATATATATATATATATATATATACATATATATATATATATATATATATATATATATATATATATATAATAAGATATCAAAGTGTCGGCCGTTAAAGCTTATACCAAAGACTGTAATCTGTAGATGAGGCCATTTCTCCGCACTAGTTTGTTGCTGCACTTATGTTTCCTACATATCTATCTATGTATATACTTCAAACAGGTAACAATACGAAAAATTTGAGAACACCTTCTCACCCAATACCATTGGCTCTGAATACAAAATTGTCAGCTACACAAGCCAAACATATTTTACACAAATTACATTTTACAATTTTACACAAGCCTATGGACACTATTTTAACAGAATATATAAAAACTACCAATTTCATTACTAACACACACTGGTGTGGAAAATACCTATTCATATCTACATATGTATACATGCTCTTCCTTTGCCATAAGTAACTACTAAAGTTTTAAAATGATATTAATTATCGGATTCAATTGAAACAAAAAAAACGTAGACGTCAACGTTCCTAACAATTAATTTTCACGGCTATTTTTACTATAACGAGTTTTTCACATGTTTTTTTCTGCTTTTTTAGAAGTAATAGTTAAAAAACTGATTCACCCGGCGTCTAAAAAAGATCCAAATTGGCTGCGTATAAAAAACTAACTGAAGTGGTTTAGTTGTCGGATAATCGTTGCAAAAAATGACAAAAATTAGTCAATTAATTATTATTCATAGTTTAAAAAGACTAAAAAAATCAAATTATATATTATTACGATGTTTTACGTAATAAAGAAGGTTACATAGATTGACCACAAAGTTACATTTTTTACATCTACAGTTTTGTCCGACAGAAAACAAAACTCTAACAAAGACTGCTTTTTGTCGTATCGCAAGCTGACCAGTCATTAATAGGCTCCCTTTATCGTAGGAAAGTGAAAATAAAAAAAGAAACCCTTGTGTTACTTTTTTAACGGCTACTCTGCCTCTCAGCAACAGAACAGTTTGATCCATCTTAGAAGGACTTACAGCGGATGAAATGTGATTTGTGTAAAGTTATATAAACTAATGTTGTAAACTGTAAATTTTGAAGAAACATACATACGCTAGCATATGAATTGCAAATGTTGAAAGCAAAAGAAGGCCCAAATATAGAAAGAAAGAAATGGAGGAGCCGGGAATCAAACCCGGGCCGCGTGCGCCGGTGACAAGAGTGTTAACCACTACACCACAGCTCCCCCCCCCCCGGTTTTGTAGACGCTATTTCTCACATACAACACAAATACTAAAGTCATCGATTTAGCATAGACTGCTATCGCTGTTGTTATTGAAGCTCTATTGGGTGAAAATCTAGTAAAACAAGGCTGCAGCTACATAAAATCGACCATCATGACATAAGTTGTTCAATTATTGCTGTTGCGTGAAAATACAACCTGTACTAAATATACAACCGGATTAGCTAATCTACTGCTTTAGTTTACATATTTAAAAAAAAGACCTAGGTTTTCTGTTATGCGCTGTGTCCGGAAGTTTTAATTTCGTGATTTAAACTGAGACACGTATAATCTCTGAATGAATATGACAGTTCATACAGATGTGATGCAAAAGTCGTTCAAAAATGTATTCGGTATTTAACTGTCCCCAAATATTTGACAGCTTAATTCAGTAATTGACTTAAGTGCGATAGCAAATACTGTACTGCTAATTTTCCGCCACTTAGGTATGTGCGTAGGTGTGCTACCTATTTTCGTCGATTGCAATTTAAATGTCCGTTCTAGTTCTAGAAGGTTCATATAATTGCTTGCTAAAAGCTTATTGAGCAAAAATGGGATAATTTAAGCTTAAGCAGTTAAAAGATAACCGTATCCTCAACAGATGATAGACATTTGTTTTGGCATAAAAACATTTTAATTTCTTTGAACTTAACATACTTGAAAATCGTCGTATAAAAGCCTTCAGCCAGGTTTATACTTGTCTTTTAGAACCCTGGGACAAGGAGAAGGGCTAGGGCACATTTTTGTCAACTGTTGTCAAGAATTGATACAAGCGTTTTGGCAAATTTTTTACAAACGATTTGGAAGTAAGGCCAACTATATTCATACTTAATTGGCTTATTTGGTCATGCAAGTTTTCTTGGACTAGCTTAAGGACAAGGAAAGGACTAGTATGAACCGGACTTGAGAGACAGAAATAGTCTTGATGACTGTGACGCGGTTCAAGTTCAAGTCAGTTGATAATACAACTGCTTTGCAAAAATGAGCTCATGATATAAAAAATGGCTTGTATAAATCGATGTCATTAAAATGCTTTCTACGTGATACCAGAAAAGTTTATTAGTGGCTAAAAATTGCAAAGCATTCTGAAGACGACCGATGGAGAGGTATACAGTGTTTTAACCTTTTCCCGCATGTTATATCAGAACCATAATTGTGTCAGAATTGCACTATCTCACACTAGTGAAACCTGTCGGTACTAGCCTATGTTTCATAAAATCAGTGACATCACAAGAATGGCTTAAGTATCCGAGTGAAGCGAGCCGCCCGAGACGGTTGCCGAGTGGCTAGGAGTGACAGTCTTGCCACAAAGCTGTCCTTGTGACGCAGGCTCTGTCTGTCGTGACGGATCAAAACCCAGCCAGAGGCATCTCATGGCCATACCACAAGTTCAAGAAGAAACAGGGAAGAGCAACTGCTGTTGAAAAAAAGTATAGCCAAACTTTGAACAAGCTAAGTTTACGGCAAAAGTATTTAGTAAGTATAAAGCATACACTTTTGAGTACATTGGCCGGAGGCCATCGTAAACCTGTTGGGCCAGCGAAAGGTTTATTTCTTAATTTGCATGTTTTCCATGAAAAGCCTATCCTGTTACAGCCATTGAAACTGCAAAATCTCAGCTTAAAGCTTTCGGCAGTCGGAATTTGAAAGGTAGATTAATTACTCAATTAATAATCTTAAATAAAGATAAATTACTGAACTTCATGTTTGCTCATGCATAATTGCAAATTTATCTTGCATCTATATTCTGTTGCAAATACATAAGTTATGACAGTTTGAAAGAACACAATACCATGGTCGATTTCTAACATATCCTGATTATTGAAGCATGACAACTGACTGGCCGAATTGTTAGTCTGTTAGGTTCGCAACCTAGAGGGATGTCGTCGATTCCTAGTCGAGCGCTTTTGGTCAGACTTTTGCATTTTCAAACTAAATTCTCAGAAACCACTAAAGCAGAAACACACTGATTTTACAAGGCATTTTAAGTGATGACAGATGCATAGCTAAGGTAAAAGACGTGCTAAACACACTCCGCACATGGACCCTTTAACGCTAGCACCGTGTTAAGATACCAGAATCAAAATTAAAGACCTGTTGGGCTGTGGCCCAAAAGGAAAAAAGAAAAAAACGCTAAAAATAGAACCTTCGTTTAGAACGTCAACAGTTAACACGTATATATTGTGCTTTTTCATACTGAATGTTTTGTGAAAACGGAGTGGATGACTTACAGAAATTTTTAATTCAAACCCAATCTGAATCGAACGCGAGATCTCATGAAATCCACAAATTTTTGTCATTACGATGTTTTGTTTCATTCGAAGAGAACGTTTTCGACCGAGTCTAAAGTTAAACACTTTGTAGGTAAATCTAGAGACTAGAGAGTCGCTAAGACTTTATTCTAGTCGACCTGTGCAATATTCAGAATCCGTTATGTTATAAAGGTAGATGCACGATTCCTGTGAAGGCCCACATCTAAACCATCACAAGAACTTATAGATCATGGCAAATATTGTATGGTCTATAACTTTGTACTAAACTGACCATTTCTGTCTAGACGCACAACGTTTATGGTAACACTTTAACATCAGTAATTTATAAATTCAGAATAATTGCTTACCGTAGGCAGTTTTTTTAAAGTTTTTTTGCCAAATCTGTCGGTGAATATTGCGCGTTGAAAAGAAAAGTTGACTTTGAAACCCATAAGATCAGATTTCAATTACATCTGTCAGTTTTTTGCGCATGTTTCTTTTCTTTTCGCAACGTTTCACAAAGTTTTTATGCATTTTTTCAGCATTTTTGACTGAGGGCTCATAATTCACTAAATTTGTTAAAGTTTCACGTCTGGGTCGGTTTCGTAATTTGTTTGCAAAAGTGGTTGTAATAAGTCACGCCTCTGATGGGGGTACGCGACGCAAAAAATTTCTTGATTTCAGCAAGTTTTTGCAGCCACCGCGCAGACGCGACAGCCTCTTGTCTCTTCTACCAGACTTTTGCAGTTTACTGTAGATCTGGGGTTCTAGACTAGACTACTTCTCTTATTCACAGCATTCCCCAAAACCTACCAAACTTTCCCATTCGCTGCTATTTATGTTAAACTGGCTTCTGATTACATAATCAAGATGGAATCTGACGAAGGTTGGGCTTACACTCACGTGGGTGGGCCTCAGTAATTTATAACACAAATTGAAGCTCTTCCTTTCCATCGAAATAGCCTTTACCTGAACCAGTTGCTGTTTTCTTGAAAAAGTCGGTAATTTGCCACTGTTGAATGAATAAACTATTTGATCATCACTGATGTATATATGTTTTGTTTTTAGTGTTTCATGATGTTCTGTTTAGGCATGTTTTGCACATTTGAGTAGTGCTTGCAGGATTTTCAACCGTTTTGCCTTTTTTTAGCAAAACTGATCAAAAGCAAAAGTTTACTGATGAGAAGTAGGATCCACCTGAAAATTGGCTCCGGCATTTTTTTTCAAAGCGGCTGCTAATTCTGCCAACTTACTCATTAAGAATGGACCAGACCTTATTCAAAGTCTTGTTTTAGAATTATGTGTACTCAATACAACCGTATGTGCCTTAACTTTAGCTTAAATGCTCATGACTTTCATTTTTCACTGTCTGTAGCTAAATTGTTTAGGCTTGTGTACCTACGTGTTTGTTAGACTTTAGTTTTCATTTGATCATAAACATCGAGAATTATCTCAAAAAGTCTTTCTACCTCTTCGTCGCGAGTCGCGACCAATTTTCTGACATAGCGATAAAGCACTATTTAAGAACACGTCAGTTTAACGCATTGTGTAAAGCCAGTATCGGAAACTGTAATTTTTCACAGACGGATTACATGTTGACGTAAAAGAAAGATTAAATGATTTCGTTCCTGTTGTGAGTAATGATATTTTAATTGAACAAAAATTTTGCATTACGTAAATAATCGGGAATTCTGTGACTCATGTTTCATGTTAGAGACAGACAGATAATATATACCTTGAACAATTTCTGAACTATCAGTTTTCTGAACGCGCTAAACCAAATTAAACCATAACCACTTAAAAATAAACCTCTTTACATAAAATTTAAAATTATTAATTACTTCACTATTAAAATCATAATAAGTAGGTCTTGACTAATGCATCTACCCAGACTTTGAGCAATCAGCGGTTGAATTATTACATATCTATTTAGTAAGATAATGTGGTTGCGATTCGCAAAAGTTGTTTAACTTTAGACTTGGTCTAAAACGTTCTTTTCGAATAAAATGGAATATCATAATGAAACATTCTAAGTGTATTTCATACGCTCATGTGTTCGATTTAGACGGAGTCCGAGTTAACCCCGCCAGAATCCCAACCCTATGTAGCTACATATGATTCTGCTTTTCGCTGAATTTATGATTTTCTGAACCAATTGCGACGACCTAAGCCAACCTGAGGCTTCACGGTCGCGGAAAACGCACAACTCGAGCACTTCAAATTCCCCTCACCCCTTACCGTAACTTCAGATTTTGTGGGTCAGTGAAAGATCAGCACATTCCGAAGCTTGAAGTTAGTATTTTTTCACCAAACTCAATTCAACTCAACCCACGAGAACTCGGGTGGTTTTGACGCCACTGTCCAACCTCTAGAATCCAGAGTTTTTTCCATTTAATTATATTTATTTCATTCAATTAGAACATTTGTTAGCTTAAAAAAATTTGTAAAGCAATGCTAAAAAATAGTGATAAAACATTTTCGAGCCGGAGGTTTCATTGGATGGTTCAAACGGGTTAACTTTAGACTGTTGATTTGTTGAGGAATTTAAGATCTAATTTTGCAATGAAATTCAACATTGTACATACATACGTTGCTAAAAGTAAAATGTAAAAAGTAAAAAGTAATTTTAGTCAAGTTAAGTACATAAACTAATTTAAATAAGGTTTGATCAGTTTTCTCGATAAATACGTCAATAGCAGAATTGATGGGTTTCTTCTTCTTCTTCTTACACCCTACGCCCGACGGCCCAGAGGCAGCACGGGCAGGGGCGGGTCCACCGGAGGGTCGGCCCGTCCCACCTTCCGGATATATCCCGGAACGTCCCCAGCCCTCCCCCAAAGGACTTCGCCAAGGGTAGGGTTCGGGGCCCCCCAGATTCTAAGACGTTCCGCCCGCCACGACGTCAGCAGGTGTTCGATCGAGTCCTCCTCGCCACAGGATCTGCAGCGACTATCCCCCGCCTTCCCGTACCGGTGTAGAGTGTCCCTGGTCAGTGGACTGGTCCCCACCCTGAGTTGAGCCATTGTCACTTGCTCCCATCTGCTCAGGAGTGGGGTGTCCGGGGGGGCGGGGGGTGTGGTATGCGCAATCTGGCTATTTGCATTTCTCGTACGTGTGCATTGACACAGGCGTTGGCGCTGCCTGCATCTATCGCTACTCCTGCTTGGTCCATTTGCCGGGCTTCATTTGCTAGTTTGTCGGCAGCGTCATTTCCAGCTAGTCCGACGTGTCCCGGAACCCAATGCAGCGTCAGCCGAAAGCCTTTTCTCGAGAGCTCTAGTGCTGCCCTCCAGATTTCTTTGCCTAGCACCGACTTTGATGGGTTGATGGGTTTCCAATCTAATGTCAATTTTTCGCCGCAGCTGACCAAAATTGGCCTTGAACCTAATGTCCCCGAACAGCGTTATCTTCCAATTTTCGCTTTAAACGGGATTCATTGAAAATCCGATCCTTGTAATTTAAATGGCAACAATGAGCCATAGATTTAGACTCTAGATTTAAAGATAGCTTAATTCGAAGCTCCCCTAAACATATTTACGTAATATGTTGCCGCGGTCACTATTCTTTTTTACTTTTTTTTATTCACCATCGTTTTTTAGCATGCAAAACTGAAGCAGTTATTAAGGAAACGGATACTGTTTTTATGAAAATTGCCGTGATAAAGCTGTCATTTGCCACTTACCGTGATTGGGGATTATTTTGATGCTCATATAAATATGAATTTTTTTCTTTTCCGCTTCAAATCTGTCAGAAACAGAGCGAAATCTATACAGTTAAGAGCAAAAATAGCTTCAAATTCTCTGAGATTAAGTTACTGTAACAGGTTGCTGTGAATGACTGAATAATTGCTGAAATGATTATACTATCACTTCAGTACTTTACTTTCCTAATAGTCTGGGAAGCATAATTTAATGCCGGTATAATTTGTTTTTTGTTGCACTTTAAATGAGTGTTTTTTGTTGCACTTTAAATATATATATTTATTTATTTATTTATTAATAAAACAAATATATATATATATATATATATATATATATATATATATATATATATATATATTTATTTAAAATAAATAAATAAATAAATAAAATATATATATATATATATATATATATATATATATATATATATATATATATATATATATATATATACTTTTGTGAGACTGGGACTATTAGCACTATCGGTAGATCCCAAAGCTAGCTATATTTAGCCAAGAGTACATAATTGGGGAGAGTATGACACTCTTCCTTTTCCTAGCTAATCGCTCGGAACGATGCTCCTGCCGAAATAGCTGTTTTACGCCTTGATTTCCCTGATACTCTTGCATCTTTCCACTGAAATCAAGGCGTAAAAAGGCTATTTCTGACTCAGCATCGTTCCGGCCGATTACCCAGAATATGGACAAGTGTCGTACTCTTCAGTCTTCCCTACTATGTACTCTTGATTTAGCTCATAGCTCAAGGTTAACCGCGCTCATTCTGTCATGAATGTATATGTAGAAGTGGCTGCAAATACTTACAAATTGACCCATAATTGTATACATACCTCCTGCGGTAACATACATTATTGGTTTTGTGTACATATGTTACATATGAATACAAAATATAGTATGTGACATTCTTCCCACTGGTCAGCTTGGCACCGTTGTAAATGTGTTAAGAATTTGCAGCCCAAAACCGACTAGAACGTTTTCCGACTACAGTCAACCCTCCCACAAAACTTGTTTCTATAAGGCAAATGACCACAATCAGCATCACAAAAAACTACCCACTCCACAGTAACAGCAACACCTACATTTATACACAGTATACCACCTCTTTTTTCCTTCTTTTTTCTGTTTTTCTTCATTAATTCTGCAAAACTGTTCATCCAGTGTTTTCGTGAAGCTTCGGATTACTTGAATCGTTTGTTTTTCACAGCATAAATCAATCGAACCTTATGGCATTAAGACCATTATGATAACTGACGTAGGATTGTCTAAAACAGTGACATCTAAATGGCTTATTTACTTCCCCGATGCTGTATCAAAATTATATGCTAAAAACCAAGTGTTTTTGGTAAAAATATTTCTCAAAAATAGCATTTTTTCGTACCTAATGTCTGCAGTACCATAAAATATGTAGTCTCTTATAAGTTCTACAGGTCTTTAATCTGATAACAGCATGATTGCTACGTGACCTACGTTACCATAGACTACAGCTCATATTTTCTAAACCCGCCTTGTCCACTAGTCCACTGGTGTGTTGTGTACAGTGTTTTACCAAGAGTTACATAATAGCGTCCCACTCTATATTGAAGATGAGTGACCCACTCTCCTTCTTGACTGTGTTCTACCACAGGCAGATGCGTTGGTCGTTTTCAGGTCACATGTTGACGATTTGCGCAACATGTCGCTGGCCAATCAGAAGCGAGCTCCGCTTCTGATTGGCCAGACGCGTGTTTCAGGCAGCAGTCACGTAACTATAGCAACCACAGAAGACATGTTGAAAGGTGGGGGGGGGTCGCCCCCCATACACTTTTTCAGAAAAGACCAGGACAGGAATCGAACCTGTGCCTTCTGCTACACTCCGGAATATGGCAGACGTCTAATGGCAGACGCGCTGACCACTAGACTATCCCGGCCTACGACTAACTTTTTTTTTCTAACTGCCTTTATCAACCCCAGCAGAACTTCTAACTACACTTTACTACGCGGCTGTCGTTGCAATTTGCAAGACCCGCCTTCTACACTGACCGACCACTGCGTTACAATGTCTGCCTGAGTGCTGATTGGAGCACGTGAGCCGCATGCGTGCTGATTGGAGCACGTGCACAGGCGTCTGGCCAATGAGAAGCGGGGCTCACTTCTGATTGTCCAGCCACATGTTGCACAAAACGTCAACATGTGGTCTGAACACAACCAGCGCATCTGCTTGTGCTAGAACACAGGCAAGGAGGAGAGTGTCTCACTTTTCTTTTATATAGATTAAGACACTTTTGTTATGTACTCTTGGTTTTACTACTAAACTACATAGTATCAAGAGTCAATAATCGGTAATAATAGGACACTTTTTCCTATTCTAGATAATCGGCCAGAACGATGCTCCGGCCGAAATAGCCCTTTTACGCCTGAAGGGGGGTACCCACCTCAAATTAGGACATGTCTTGATTCCAAGGCGGGCCCCATCAGGTATGTGTCTTGATTTCAGGGGGGGTACTTCGCCTCGTTTCAGCACACTTCCAGTACAAAATCGATGATGTCTTGACTTCACGATTTGGGTAATCTCAGCCCCCCCTTAAATCATGGCGTAAACGGGCTATTTCGGCAAGAGCATCGTTCCGGCCAAGTAGCTAGCATAGGTAAAAGTGTCATACTCTTTCCTATCATGCACGCTTGATAATACATAGGTTACTGTATGAAGTTTGTAAGAGTGTAGTTGTCTAGTAAGTCATTACCTAACCGTAGTTTATGTCCAAGCAAGTGCATCTTCCTCTGAGTTGACCTACTATTTGATCCTGGGTAAGTCAATCGTAGTGTTGACAGTAGCTTTTTAATCAGTCGTACGGTAGACGGAAAAAAGAATTATAAATTATAGGGTAAGTATCCAAGCGACAGTGCTCCGGAAAATTAAAAGAAAAGCAAACAACGGTAACTATACATTATAAGTAATAATTAAAAATTTGCTAAGACTTCTGTTATTGAATGAAAGCTCTTTTCGCTGGAAATTAAGAATTCATAATTACCGGATCAGAAGTCGTAATTAATTGACAACTACTTTTGAGGGCGTCTGACAATAATCCGACCTTGTTTTTATTAGGAAGCTAATGTTAAGCTGATTTTTTCTCAAACTGGTAACATTAAAGAAGGATTGTTTATAAAACTTAGGATTAAATTAGCTTTTTTCTCTTTCAGTTGACCATTTTGTAACCAAAAAAACTACCTACTAATTTCAACTTTGGTATCTGACGTTTAGTTTTTGAGCCTGTGACAAGATGGACTTTAACTGAAAGGGTTGAATATTCAGTCGAACTTAAGGTACATATGTGATCGCATGAAATACACAGCAGTACTTTTCATCATGCTGTACTATGAATTTCATCTGGAGAAAACGTTTTTATCGTCTTTAAAACGAAATGTTCAATATTGTATGTTCAGTGTTCATACACTTTCTCATCCCGTGCTATGGAAATTTTCATTTTAAAAACTATGATTTTTTAAAAATTGTAAAAAATTTATTTTTAATTATAAAGATTTACTTCAAAGAGTTGAAAATTTAACACAAAATACAGCTTACATGAATTTCATAAGAACACATCACATGTCCTTAGAATCTGTTCAGAACTTATCTCTGTCAGGAAAGAGAGAGCGGATTTTTACTGAAAGAAAGACAGCATCAACAACAGAATGGCCCAGAAGGGATTTGAACCACCCATCTCTAAATCTGCAGACTAGAGCACTGTCGTTGAACTACTGGGCCGATGATGAGTTGTTTTAATCTTTTTAAGTACTCTAGGAGGCCTACATATCTTATTTGACACTGTATATGTTCCCAAGTTTTGGTAAAAAAACACTTTTCATGAATAGTGGTACACTATCTAAGCTGAGCCACTCTTGACAAAATTCTATCCAAATTACTATACTTTAATGATAAATATAATTAACATATGATAATTAATTTACAAATCAAACCTTTGTTCTTCACGACAGCGGTTGAAAAGAAACAGTCATGAATAATCCATAGTTTTAGTAGCTCCAAGATAATTACAGTCAGGGGACACGAATCGTAATTACAACCGGATAGGTGGAAACGTTAGAAGTAAAAATAAAGCTGGCCAAACCAACTACGCTTTGACGAATTACCTAATCAAGAATTGGCGAGTATTTAAACTAAAGCGATGGCATGTTTCGAATACCAGTTCTACCTAGTACGTCACTTTAGAACAGAAGTTGGCAACAACTTTTGTCGTAGAGGAAGAACTTACAGATATAGTTCGGTTGTAAAAAAATAGATGAAAGAAAGCCACGTGATAAGCCTCGGGCCTTTTGTGACGTGTTTCGGAATAAAATGCTTTAGTAGAACGGGTTTACAGCTATTTCAGTGTAATGTATACTGTATGCCTTGACTACAGTGCATTTGCGGTTATGGCGGGCTTGGTAGCTATATAGGCGCCCAAGCTATCTCATGAGTTCGAATCTTAGTTGGATTTTGGAGTTTTATTTCTTGCGTATATTTCATCAAACTTGGCGGATTGTTGATATTTTTACCAGAAAGGTACGTTTGTGTTGAACTGCTGCTGTATAAAGCATGTTCATAGTTTGTCGAAAACTATTCAAACTTCCGTAAATAAAGTGTAGTGGATTAATAAATATTATATATTAACATAAATATCGTTACTGTAGGTACTATGAAAAAATCTAGGTATTATCGTAGTAAAGTCAATTTGTGGCGGGCGAATTTTTTCTGAGACGGAACAAAGGTTTTCCATAAGCATTTTTTTCGGAGGGAAGGGCGGACTTTCTGTGACACCGGGCCTATTTCTAACACACAAATTTTTAAAAAATTCGTTTCGCAATCGATTCTTAATTTTGATTTCGGGACAAAATGTAAAGTTTGCTGACACGCAGCGAAACCCCATTTGACGTAAACTGACGTAAAAGTCACCTCATTTCGTCACGAGCTCTAAGTAATAATCAGGTACAATCCTCCCAAAGCATATATATATGAGGGTATTTTTTAGGGTTTTTTTGGTCGGGGAAGAGGGTCCCCAAAATTTGGCCGGAGAGACCCCGCAAAATTGTGACCCTGTCACATGTATGTCCCACAGGTTGACCTTACTAATTTGCATAAACTCCAGACAATAGTTAGTTAACTCATTTATATGATTTGTTGAAACTACAAGTTGGTTTTTTGTAGTGCTAGTCAACTTATGCTAATTTGGAAGTAAACTTTTCGACAATCCACAGACTGATACGTCAAAAGCATCAGTGATTGGATTATTGGACTTTCATTGAAATTAGTTTATTTACGTCAGTTTGGTTTAATTACCAATGATACTAATTCATCAAAGTCTGTCAGCGAGCACCTTCAAGCCCGCCTACATTTCGACACAATTGTCATTAGGTTCATCAGTCTCAGCGATCAAAGTTGCTGCAGTGGGTGTACTTAGCCACAGATTATGATTTGCCAAATTATTTAAGTAGAAAATGCCACCGCCTTCTTTCTCATTAGGGTTGCATTACATAAAAAAGTCAACCTTGGTGGTTAACCTTTGTTTTTAACATTATGTTTCAATTGAAAAGTAAGTTTTCAGTATGTGAGCTTTTGGTGAAGTTTCACGAAATTCAGACCTAAGGCCATGTTCCCACTAGGCAGAAATAAGAAATAAGGAATAAGCTTTAAGAGCAATTGGAGTAAGAATTGAGGGGTCCAAATACGAAATGAGGTCAACTAATCAAATCAATCAGTACAATACGCAGGACTCCCTATTGCCCAATATTTCTTGTAGTTAGTTACCTATTCCTGAAATCAGACCTCATTACTTGTTTGGTATTACTTACTTCTGCGTAGTGAGAACCGGGCCATTTCTACATATAAGGCTTGTGGTCAAATAAACACGTCACAAACAAGCATTTGTCGTGCAATAATAATGTTATGCGCTTCTGTTATGGTCTTATTGTGAAATATTTTACAGTAATCTGTGCAGAGCTGACCCTTGAACTTACAAATAGAAATACAGTAATTTAAATTACAAAATAAGAAAGTGTTTGAATTCATAATTGCTTGTGCAATCTTAAACAAGTTACGATAACTTGAACTTGTACAAAGTTTGCGTACAATTTGATCAAATTTTCTTTGCTCGAGGCTAGAAAATTTATAATATATCCAAGCAAAGGGAAAGTTTGCATTTTTACACAGTTTCGTATGTCATCATGGGCAGAAAAACGCAATTTTCAGCCTGTAATGACATACGATACTTCTTTTACATACAAATGTCGAAAACGGCAGCAAGAGTTACAGTGTAACAGCGCGTTTAGATTTTTATGCTGTCTTGACGTGCGTGGGTGTACACTAGGATCATTATGCAATCCTTATACAAGAAATTTTTCCTTGAAATTAGACTAATAACCTTCTTACATTCATTTTAAATTATTTTTTCTTTTTGTTACTCATTGGGTCAATCTGGAAAACAAGAATTATGCATTAGGATTGTTAGAATTACGTGTAACCTTCTTTGAAACCATAAAGTATATAGTATTAATGAAAAAACACTTAGTCATTATATCTGTATTTAAAAAATGAAATTTATCGTTAATGAAACCTTAAATGTCGTTTACTAAAGGCATTACTGCTAGTTACTGCAAGCAGTTTTGTTATCAGTTACCTTCTGAGTGAAACACAATAAGTTAAATTAACTACTTCAATTTAGCGACAATCGTTAGAAAACCGTCAATCTGTGACCCCAAAAATCATCTTTAGCAAAGGCAATGTTGTAAACGTCACCTGCAATTCCAAAATAATTGCAGTGACTAATTCGATTGTTTTCTTTTTGTGTTCTAGATTGAACAAGATTATTTTGTTTGTTTCCAATTTTCCATTCATTTAGTGGTTACAACATTCAGCTCGGGCCTGGGTGCGATTTAGCAATCAGGCTTTTTCGTTGGCATATTTTGTCCTTTCACTTCTAAGCATTCCAGCCGACCATGCGGTTACGCTCCATTCCAAATATTACTGTCATACAGTGCCATTGTAACAATACAGCAACAACAACAACAACAACAACAACAACAACAACAGCAGCAACAACAGCAACAACAACAACAGCAGTACCAAATATAAGCCTTTGGTCAAGAATTTGTCGCCATGGCAGACTGCCTTTTGATGGACAGCGCTATTTGTTTCTGCTTATGCTGACTGTGATATGCTCTTGCTGTGTTCTGAGCGCACCGGTGAAGCGCGAAATCATTTCGAATACCAAAGATTCTGATGCTAGTCTTTCGCTGAAGCTACAACAGTCTTCGCTTAGGTCGCAGAGGGTCCTGAGACACCGAAGACAAAAGGAGATTTGGTTACAGGAGGCATTGGTATGTTTCTGAAAATTTTTACAAACTCAAAATCTAGCTAATTTAGCTGTTATAAGTAATTTATACGTTTAGTGAAGCAAGACATTTGTCTAACCATTATGGTTTAACGGACTAAGGCAGTTTCTATCTGGTATATTGTCTAGCTGCTTACGGTTGAAAGTATTTTACTATTGTTATTGCTACTCTTAAATATCACAACGGCTGTAAGTATGAAGTGACCCTTGAAAATTACTAAAACCAAGCTGTAATTCAAAAATGGAACCTTCTCGCTTCAAATCAAGACATGTCTTCATCCCAGATTTTTTTAATTTTATTTTAGCACGTTACCAGCTTAAAATCAGGGTTGTCCTGAATTTTAATTTATTTTTTCAATAGCAAAAGGCAAATGACTTTTTCCTGTTAAAGTACTAAAGTTGGCATTAAACAAACGCGTGTAACGAGTTAGATGATTGCGTATATGATTTTTGTGTTGTTTTTGTGTTTTTGTTGGGCTGTAGCCCCACAGGTCTTGAATTTTAATTTAGTAAATTACTGTATTGCTAGCGGCAAGAGTGTCGATGGTCGTTTTGCACAGCTTTAATTGCAAAGACATTAGACATAGACATTTTATTATCGTCATAGTTATGAACCGGCGCCTCTTTAGGTTGACGGTAACATCGAGTAAATGGACTAACACTAAGATTGTTATTATCGTGAAATTGCGTGCATTGTCTAAAGCCTGTTTCACATTCACAGGAGGTGGATTTTTTCGGAGATTTTTCTAATAGATTAATCTATTTTACACATATTCGGTGGACTGCACCAAATTGGATTAACTGACGATTAGCTTAGACCGATTTAGCTCAGGCTTCAATTCCTTAAATCGGTTCAAGTCCGCTGCACCAGTGAAGATTAACGCAGTTGGCGCTTAAGTTTAGTTAAAAACTGGAGTTTAGCTGCGATTTAGCTCAGATTTAACTAAATCGATTTAACTGGAGATTAGCTCCAGCTCAGACTTAAGTTAATCCGATTTGGTGCAGTCCACCGTCTATTTTACAAACATCATCTTATTACATAAAATTTTTAGAGTTTTTTTGCATAAAAATATTATATTAAAGTTGAATTGAACTTATATTTATAAGTACTTTCACTATTTTACCATATTTTACCCACGTCTAAGCTACGTACAATATATATTTGCATCCTTGCATCATTTGCAATTTGCATTTTTGCAATCGTCTTCCAAATTTCATATTTCCATTTTTTCGTTTCGATTAAATTTACCGTGGCATCGTCTTGGTTA
This sequence comes from Trissonchulus sp. WLG1_4, assembly GCA_030248245.1. NCBI lineage: Eukaryota > Metazoa > Nematoda > Enoplea > Enoplida > Ironidae > Trissonchulus > Trissonchulus sp. WLG1_4. The sequence goes on from JASANF010005356.1 coordinate 36,294, forward strand.
AGTTTCGCAATTTCTTTCTTTAATTTACATCGTTGGCCATATGATTCAATAGTTTTACATTTTAAAATTAACTGGTTTTTTCAACTCGAAGTGGTTTTCCTACAATTTTCTGCAGAAATTCGTCCGGAAAAACTTGTATAACTTCTCGTATAATTTATTAATATTGTCTATTAATAAAAACGGAATTGCAGTTTTGCCATAATGTTGACTAGTTTTTTCTGCTGAACAGTTTTTCTTCAAAATTTCAAAAGCTGTTGGAAATTTCAAGAAGGAAATTTTAAACGCTGATTTTGAAAGGATGCGACAAGAAATGCAAAAACATTTGAGCTTTTTCATTTTTAAATTCACACAAAACTTGTTTAATTTCTTTTGCGTGATCTTAATTTTTGAGGCTAGTTGGTCAATCTTAGTTTTGGCGAAATAACAATTTCACGTCATGAAAATCAACAAAAACAACTGCGCCAAAATTTCTTGTTTCTCACAGTATCCCGGTCAAAGGTGCGCGCGCAATTCACAAATGACTGCTGTTCATAAAATGATGTTGACTTTTAGACAACTGCAGAAAATGACTAGAAATTACTTTTGCCATCCCATCTGCACGTGAAAAAAGTTCCAAGGGAGTTTTTGTTTCACAAAATTGTTAATATGACCCAAAATCAGCCAAGAATGTGCGCGCCCTTTCAAACAAACAAACGAATTAATAGAACTGCCAACTGCCATGAGTAATTCTTGAAAATATGTAAAATTGTGCAATAGTTACGTAATCTTTCAGCACAACAAACTTTCTTTTATTCATAATTTAACATGGAACAACACATTAACCTATAGTGTATGTGTACTGTTATTGTATGTGAAGTGATAAATACAACTGAGCGTATGATGAGTATATACAACGTATCAAGATTACACATTGGTGTTTAATAGTAAGTTAAATACTTAAAAAAGCTCTGCGGAGTCCTTTTAGGAAAACCTTCTCATAATTAGCCATGTGCTAGCTGAATACTCATTCAATAATAAGAACACACCAGTACACCATTGATACAATCTAACCCTGCTGTAGGTAAACCGTAACTGTAACCGTAAACAATTGACACCCACATTTTGGCGTGTCGCAAACTAAACCAGCTAATTCTTTATTTGTCTTGTGCAATCTAGACGTCTAAACTTGAACTTTTAAAATGTTGACAGTATGGTTTTGTACAACCTAACTTAGACTTACTGCAGCGAAGACTTACTGAGGCTTTGTTTGCACTCAATAATGACAGCTATAATTCCAATTCTACATGTGATATTATATGGTACAACAACATTATTAACGATAACGGTGCAAAGAATAATGCATGGTTTTTAGACCGTTTAAAAGTTCAATGATAAATAAATAATATAGATGGTATATTCTTACTTTTTTTAGCAGTTATGCAGTTTTAGCAGTGATAAAATCAACTAGGTGTTTTATTTGTGGAGCAGGTCTTTTTGGAAGCTATGTTAAACTTATTGAATAAACTTACGTAGTCTATCCCTTGTTGTGTTTTTTTAGCAAATGAAGTCCACATTATGCAGGAAAACATTTGAAGTTTAATAATTCTTAGTCACTTTAAGCTATAAGAAGTTTTGTATAAAATCAAACTTATTGCCTCAGAAATGTTCCATGGTAGTCATCGAAAATACGGTTAATAAAATATTCCATAAGGCGAGAGTACATGCATTTTTTATTATGAATAAAAACTTTTTGACGTTATGTTGTCTCTTTAGGGAAAACGAGCCGCTTCAAACAACATTTTCTTTTTTGCACAAACGTGATAATAAATGGGTGTTTTTACTGATTTTTTTCTTGTACCTTCCAGGCAATCGTTTCTATTTAATAACAAGCGTTGACAGTAATAAAATTTATTACATAATTAATGTTAAAAATAATTCACACCTAAAACGTCTTAACAAATTGGCGACGTATTTCTAGAGCTACCCAAACTATGCGGATGTTTTTTGGCCTTGTTTTATATGTATTTTATGCAAAAACGTAGGCAGGTTATGTCTGGGTATAACACATAATTACGGATATATAAAACTAACTCTACGTCTGATACAAAGCACATGTAGTTATAGTCCTGGTAAAACGCAGTCACAACAAGAGTAAGAAGAACCAAAAGATGTTTCAAAAATAGCAGAGTATATAAGGTACAGATTTTGAACAAGAGTCGAAAATAACAATTTGTTATCAATTAACCAAATAAATTTTTTCCATTTTTCAGCAAAATAATTTGCATTAAAACTATGACATTCCATTTACTTCCTGACTGAAAACAATTTGTTACTAGCAGGGTTTGTGCAGAACAACTCATCAGTTCCTACTGCTTTTCCGGTATTTTCAGGAAAATAGCAGAAAAAACGTTACTACATCATTTTAATTGACAAGCAAATACCTGTTGATTCGCAATAGTAATGCATAAATAAATAGAGTGAACCTATTAAACATATTATATGTCCCTATTATGTAGTTTTAAAAATTGATAACACTTACAAATGCAGATAAAAGAAAATTAGTGCTAGAATGAAGCGAAAACTTTCGAGCATATATGAAAAGTGCTAAGGAGGTGAAAATTAACCAATAATATAACGACAAGAAACTGTTATATAGTAGTTGTACGACATTGTAATTGTTTTTGTTTTAGACATATCTTTCAAGTTATGGATATTTCAACGAGAAACCTCTCAGTCTTTCCTCGGTTGGTGATGCCCTGAGGTATAATTTTAAATGGTTATCATTTTAATTATACTAATTCAAATTTAACATTCATTTTTGTAATCAAATCTTTGTCAATCCTATTTTCATTTTTAACCGTAAACTAGTTCGTCAATTTTCTTCTGTATATATTGTTATTTATAGTAACCACGTTTTATTTTATTTATATTTCTATTATGAATCCTGATTTAAACTGAAACATATTTTTACCTTGTCTACAATTTATGGTTTCATACTGACAAATCTGGAATTGTTTTTGTCAAAGTTATGTATCCATTTAAATACAATTTTTGGTAAATATACTTAGTTTTTAACAAAAAAAGTCAGAAGGTTGTCGGATCTGAAATGATTTGACTTCTAGCACAGAATATACTGAAAATGAAAACAAAATTAAGAGTCTAAAGCCATGGAACGTAGCCAAAAACAAAAACCAAAAATGATAAAAAACACAAGTATATTAACAAACGCAAACACAAACAGTCATGGCACATGAATTAAACTGACTGCAATTTGCAAGCCACTAAATGTATTTTTTAGAATGCAAAAAGCATGGAAACGTAAGAGTGTGTCACTCTTATGGAAGAAAATTCCTATTGTTTTTCCTATTATATATGTATTATTATTATTTTTTGTTAACTATATAGTTTTTTGCTGATGTTTAGAGCATTTCAAAAGACAGCCGGCATACTACAGTCCGGCTACATCGATAAACCCACAATCGCCATGATGCGAAAACCTCGATGTGGTAATTTGGACGTGGAAAAAGCACAACTCACAGACAGACTTGTACGACTGAAACGATTTGGTGAGTCTAACCTTTGTATGATATTATTAAGAGTCTATACATAATAGTGTCTCACTGTATAGAACATTTCTATAGAGCGAGACACTATTCTGTACTCTTAATATTACCTATACGAACACTTTCGAACGAGTAAATTTCCTTCCTAGCTACAAGTACTTGAGTAGAAATTAGCAGCCATACAAACAATTAACACCAATTAGAAACGATGTAGCATGACACAGTTATTATATAGCCATTGACTGAAAAGATTAAGCAAATTATTTTCACTTCTGAAAGACAATTTAAATTGAAGATTTGCCAAATTTTGAAGATCCGCTTGAATTGTGTATCGTATTTACAACAAATCATTTTTGAAATTAATTAATAAGTCATTATAATAAGTTATTATGACTTATTCAATTAGTATTCAACCATTTGTAATTCAGCATAACGTGTATTATTTTATTTTAGCACAAGTAAGCAAATGGACGGGAAAAATCAGCACGAACGATGAGCTTACACTGAAATGGTTTATCGAAAGTTACACCAATGATATGCCCAAGAGAATGATAAGGTAGGTACACTACCTGACCAAAATTCCTTGCCGAAATTAAAGTGGAGTCGAACTGTCGGAGCCACTTAGTACTATATATTTAATTCCTGCTGCGCTGTGACTCCGGAGTCTGTAGCAAAGCAAGCTAGTTTGATCGGTACTGTAGCAAATTGTTGAATGAAGGGCCGCAAAGCATCTGTAGGTATGACTTGTATCTGCGTGATCCTACAAGCTTATAAGAATTTTGCATACATACAGACATCCAGACATACATACTTACATACATAGTATACATAGACATATGGTACATACGTTATCAGGAAGACAATTTTGTTTTATTACACACACACACACACACACACACACACACACACACCACACTAATATGTAATTTAGTTACTTTCTTCTGTATACTTTGATGTATCCTCTGTTCACCAAAACAACCACAAGTAACTAGTGCTTTAGTAGTAGTTTTGAAAACAGCACGGAGTCAGCTGTTTGCGTATTGCCTTAACTTTTGCAACTGAATGTTTACGTGTTAGTTTGCAAATGGAATAGCGAAAACATGCAATTGAGTTTGACAGATTTCCGGTTGCAGTTGCGTAATGCACTGCCCATACGTTGGCCTTGAACTAAAATACTACACCAGTACGACCAACCAACTAGTTACATCTCTAGTCTATTAATATCTTAGGGAAATTATATTAATTCCAAACTTCAAACTTTCACTATCCCAAGACTAATAATAAAGTACATAATGCGTATAACAAGTTAGGTACATTTACAACTTTAATAGGCAATACACTGTAGCTTTTCGCCAATATACCTGCTTCTACTATTTGCACTATAAAGCTAGGTTCATTCGTATTCATGTGTCGTAAATTAGAAATAAGGCCTATGAGACTTGGGGCTTGTGGTATAGTGGTTAGCATTCTCGACGTCGACGCGAGCGGTCCGGGTTTGATTCCAGTCGCCCCTATTTCTTTTTTTTTCAAAATTGGGGCCTGTTCTTGCTTTTAACGCATCAGTGTACATCTGACCGTAAGTAAAGAAACTTTTATTAACTGCTATAAAAAAAACGCGAATAGCTCTGTAAAAGTTTTAGCTTTAGAGCTATACAGTTTATACAGAAAAGTCCATACTTATGTATGCACTACATATAAAATTGCTGAAGTCATAAGAAATAGGTATATTTCAAGCTGGAACAACAAGAAAAAAGTTTATAAATCAAATAACAGTATCAAACAATTTTATTTTGTTTTAGGCATGTAGTGGAACAGGCTTTCCAGCTCTGGTCCGACCAGTTCCAATTCCGTCCATTCGGACAGTCCACTGAAATTCGAAGAAGCGTCTTCGTCCCCGGGCTGCTGACATCAACATCCGCTGGGCGGAGGGAATCACGGGACGAGTATCCGTTCGATGGCGGCCAGAAATTGTTTTCTAAAAGATGAATTTGAAAAAAGTTTTTAGAAAAATAAAGGGTTTTTTGAGTGTGGAATCTTTGGTATATCACTAAGGATAGTAACCACCTAGCTGTAACAGGGAGAATCGATTCATTTACATCCGTATGTCAGTTCAGCCGACAAAATTACGAAATCATACCACTAACAGCTTATGCCTTGTGGTCGTCTGAATTAAGCCCTAGTGTCCCACGACACCCACAAAATCATAGATACTTCACACAGATAGATGGAATATTTATGGAGACATTAACTTTAACATGTATATATTTTATAAATAAAAATTTTCCCTAATTAAACTTTTTTAATTACAGCTGGAAATCTGACCAACATTCTGGCCCACACCTTTGACCCCAACTACAAATAGACCGGCACTTTAAACGGGGACATCCACTTGGTTATGATTTCACAAACGTGAAAAAAAACAAGAGGGGGGGGTCAGTTCAAGGGGTGCGCTGCACCCATATTAACCCCAGATTAATTATTACTGGGGGTGTTTTCCTTACGTGCTTGTTTAGCACTGAAACTAAAGTTTTTATAATTATAATTATAATGAAGGCTATGTATACTAGTCTAATTGCTACTTTTTGTCTTCGTCTTTTGGTCTCATTGCTATTTCAGACTTGTATTATATATATATATATATATATATATATGTATATATATATATATACATATATATATTTATATATATATGTATATATATATATATTTATATATATACATTTATATTTATATGATACATATATATATATTTATATATATATATATATATATATATATATATATATATATATATATATATATATATATATATATATATATATATATATATATATATATATATATATATATATATATATATATATATATATATATATATATATATATTATAAGTCTGACAATAGCAATGAGACAAAAAGACAAAGACAAAAAGTCAGCAATTAGACTTTTTGATATACATAGCCTATCATTCATTCATTAATTATAATTATAATTATAAAAACTTAGTTTACGCTTCAGCGCGCGAAAGTAAACGGGACTGTAAAATTACAATTAATTAATTAATTAAGAAATTAATCTAATGAAATAGCGCACCAATTTCGTGAACAAGCACGTATGGAAAGTCCACCCCCATACTGTCTGGGGTACTTCGGGTGTTCCACGTTTCGAAATCATCAAAGTGGATGTCCCCGTTTAAAGTGCCGGTCTGCTTGTAGTTGGGGTAGAAGGTGTGAGCCAGAATGTTGGTCAGATTTCCAGCTGTAATTAAAAAAGTTTAATTAAAAATTTTTATTTATAAAATATATACATGTTAAAGTTAATGTCTCCATAAATATTCATCTATCTGTGTGAAGTATCTATGATTTGTGGGTGTCGTGGGACACTAGGGCTTAATTCAGACGACCACAAGGCATAAGCTGTTAGTGGTATGATTTCGTAATTTTGTCGGCTGAACTGACATACGGATGTAAATGAATCGATTCTCGCTGTTACAGCTAGGTGGTTACTATCCTTAGTGATATACCAAAGATTCACACTCAAAAAACCTTTATTTTTCTAAAAACTTTTTTCAAATTCATCTTTAGAAAACAATTTCTGACCGCCATCGAACGGATACTCGTCCCCGTGATTTCCCTCCGCCCAGCGGATGTTGATGTCAGCAGCCCGGGACGAAGACGCTTCTTCGAATTTCAGTCGGACTGTCCGAATGGACGGAATTGGAACTTGGTCGGACCAGAGCTGGAAAGCCTGTTCCACTACATGCCTAAAACAAAATAAAATTGTTTGATACTGTTATTTGATTTATAAACTTTTTTCTTGTTGTTCCAGCTTGAAATATACCTATTTCTTATGACTTCAGCAATTTTATATGTAGTGCATACATAAGTATGGACTTTTCTGTATAAACTGTATAGCTCTAAAGCTAAAACTTTTAAGAGCTATTCACGTTTTTATAGCAGTTAATCAAAGTTTCTTTACTTACGGTCAGATGTACACTGATGCGTTAAAAGCAAGAACAGGCCCCAATTTTGAAAAAAAAAGAAATAGGGGCGACTGGAATCAAACCCGGACCGCTCGCGTCGACGTCGAGAATGCTAACCACTATACCACAAGCCCCAAGTCTCATAGGCCTTATTTCTAATTTACGACACATGAATACGAATGAACCTAGCTTTATAGTGCAAATAGTAGAAGCAGGTATATTGGCGAAAAGCTACAGTGTATTGCCTATTAAAGTTGTAAATGTACCTAACTTGTTATACGCATTATGTACTTTATTATTAGTCTTGGGATAGTGAAAGTTTGAAGTTTGGAATTAATATAATTTCCCTAAGATATTAATAGACTAGAGATGTAACTAGTTGGTTGGTCGTACTGGTGTAGTATTTTAGTTCAAGGCCAACGTATGGGCAGTGCATTACGCAACTGCAACCGGAAATCTGTCAAACTCAATTGCATGTTTTCGCTATTCCATTTGCAAACTAACACGTAAACATTCAGTTGCAAAAGTTAAGGCAATACGCAAACAGCTGACTCCGTGCTGTTTTCAAAACTACTACTAAAGCACTAGTTACTTGTGGTTGTTTTGGTGAACAGAGGATACATCAAAGTATACAGAAGAAAGTAACTAAATTACATATGTGTGTGTGTGTAATAAAACAAAATTGTCTGATAACGTATGTACCATATGTCTATGTATGTAAGTATGTATGTCTGGATGTCTGTATGTATGTAAAATTCTTATAAGCTTGTAGGATCACGCAGATACAAGTCATACCTACAGATGCTTTGCGGCCCTTCATTCAACAATTTGCTACAGTACCGATCAAACTAGCTTGCTTTGCTACAGACTCCGGAGTCACAGCGCAGCAGGAATTAAGTATATAGTACTAAGTGGCTCCGACAGTTCAACTCCACTTTAATTTCGGCAAGGAATTTTGGTCAGGTAGTGTACCTACCTTATCATTCTCTTGGGCATATCATTGGTGTAACTTTCGATAAACCATTTCAGTGTAAGCTCATCGTTCGTGCTGATTTTTCCCGTCCATTTGCTTACTTGTGCTAAAATAAAATAATACACGTTATGCTGAATTACAAATGGTTGAATACTAATTGAATAAGTCATAATAACTTATTATAATGACTTATTAATTAATTTCAAAAATGATTTGTTGTAAATACGATACACAATTCAAGCGGATCTTCAAAATTTGGCAAATCTTCAATTTAAATTGTCTTTCAGAAGTGAAAATAATTTGCTTAATCTTTTCAGTCAATGGCTATATAATAACTGTGTCATGCTACATCGTTTCTAATTGGTGTTAATTGTTTGTATGGCTGCTAAATTCTACTCAAGTACTTGTAGCTAGGAAGGAAATTTACTCGTTCGAAAGTGTTCGTATAATATTAAGAGTACAGAATAGTGTCTCGCTCTATAGAAATGTTCTATACAGTGAGACACTATTATGTATAGACTCTTAATAATATCATACAAAGGTTAGACTCACCAAATCGTTTCAGTCGTACAAGTCTGTCTGTGAGTTGTGCTTTTTCCACGTCCAAATTACCACATCGAGGTTTTCGCATCATGGCGATTGTGGGTTTATCGATGTAGCCGGACTGTAGTATGCCGGCTGTCTTTTGAAATGCTCTAAACATCAGCAAAAAACTATATAGTTAACAAAAAATAATAATAATACATATATAATAGGAAAAACAATAGGAATTTTCTTCCATAAGAGTGACACACTCTTACGTTTCCATGCTTTTTGCATTCTAAAAAATACATTTAGTGGCTTGCAAATTGCAGTCAGTTTAATTCATGTGCCATGACTGTTTGTGTTTGCGTTTGTTAATATACTTGTGTTTTTTATCATTTTTGGTTTTTGTTTTTGGCTACGTTCCATGGCTTTAGACTCTTAATTTTGTTTTCATTTTCAGTATATTCTGACGAATAGTGTGCTAGAAGTCAAATCATTTCAGATCCGACAACCTTCTGACTTTTTTTGTTAAAAACTAAGTATATTTACCAAAAATTGTATTTAAATGGATACATAACTTTGACAAAAACAATTCCAGATTTGTCAGTATGAAACCATAAATTGTAGACAAGGTAAAAATATGTTTCAGTTTAAATCAGGATTCATAATAGAAATATAAATAAAATAAAACGTGGTTACTATAAATAACAATATATACAGAAGAAAATTGACGAACTAGTTTACGGTTAAAAATGAAAATAGGATTGACAAAGATTTGATTACAAAAATGAATGTTAAATTTGAATTAGTATAATTAATATGATAACCATTTAAAATTATACCTCAGGGCATCACCAACCGAGGAAAGACTGAGAGGTTTCTCGTTGAAATATCCATAACTTGAAAGATATGTCTAAAACAAAAACAATTACAATGTCGTACAACTACTATATAACAGTTTCTTGTCGTTATATTATTGGTTAATTTTCACCTCCTTAGCACTTTTCATATATGCTCGAAAGTTTTCGCTTCATTCTAGCACTAATTCTCTTTTATCTGCATTTGTAAGTGTTATCAATTTTTAAAACTACATAATAGGGACATATAATATGTTTAATAGGTTCACTCTATTTATTTATGCATTACTATTGCGAATCAACAGGTATTTGCTTGTCAATTAAAATGATGTAGTAACGTTTTTTCTGCTATTTTCCTGAAAATACCGGAAAAGCAGTGGGAACTGATGAGTTGTTCTGCACAAACCCTGCTAGTAATAAATTGTTTTCAGTCAGGAAGTAAATGGAATGTCATAGTTTTAATGCAGATTATTTTGCTGAAAAATGGAAAAAATTTATTTGGTTAATTGATAACAAATTGTTATTTTCGACTCTTGTTCAAAATCTGGCCCTTATATACTCTGCTATTTTTGAAACATCTTTTGGTTCTTCTTACTCTTGTTGTGACTGCGTTTTACCAGGACTATAACTACATGTGCTTTGTATCAGACGTAGAGTTAGTTTTATATATCCGTAATTATGTGTTATACCCAGACATAACCTGCCTACGTTTTTGCATAAAATACATATAAAACAAGGCCAAAAAACATCCGCATAGTTTGGGTAGCTCTAGAAATACGTCGCCAATTTGTTAAGACGTTTTAGGTGTGAATTATTTTTAACATTAATTATGTAATAAATTTTATTACTGTCAACGCTTGTTATTAAATAGAAACGATTGCCTGGAAGGTACAAGAAAAAAATCAGTAAAAACACCCATTTATTATCACGTTTGTTCAAAAAAGAAAATGTTGTTTGAAGCGGCTCGTTTTCCCTAAAGAGACAACATAACGTCAAAAAGTTTTTATTCATAATAAAAAATGCATGTACTCTCGCCTTATGGAATATTTTATTAACCGTATTTTCGATGACTACCATGGAACATTTCTGAGGCAATAAGTTTGATTTTATACAAAACTTCTTATAGCTTAAAGTGACTAAGAATTATTAAACTTCAAATGTTTTCCTGCATAATGTGGACTTCATTTGCTAAAAAAACACAACAAGGGATAGACTACGTAAGTTTATTCAATAAGTTTAACATAGCTTCCAAAAAGACCTGCTCCACAAATAAAACACCTAGTTGATTTTATCACTGCTAAAACTGCATAACTGCTAAAAAAAGTAAGAATATACCATCTATATTATTTATTTATCATTGAACTTTTAAACGGTCTAAAAACCATGCATTATTCTTTGCACCGTTATCGTTAATAATGTTGTTGTACCATATAATATCACATGTAGAATTGGAATTATAGCTGTCATTATTGAGTGCAAACAAAGCCTCAGTAAGTCTTCGCTGCAGTAAGTCTAAGTTAGGTTGTACAAAACCATACTGTCAACATTTTAAAAGTTCAAGTTTAGACGTCTAGATTGCACAAGACAAATAAAGAATTAGCTGGTTTAGTTTGCGACACGCCAAAATGTGGGTGTCAATTGTTTACGGTTACAGTTACGGTTTACCTACAGCAGGGTTAGATTGTATCAATGGTGTACTGGTGTGTTCTTATTATTGAATGAGTATTCAGCTAGCACATGGCTAATTATGAGAAGGTTTTCCTAAAAGGACTCCGCAGAGCTTTTTTAAGTATTTAACTTACTATTAAACACCAATGTGTAATCTTGATACGTTGTATAAACTCATCATACGCTCAGTTGTATCTATCACTTCACATACAATAACAGTACACATACACTATAGGTTAATGTGTTGTTCCATGTTAAATTATGAATAAAAGAAAGTTTGTTGTGCTGAAAGATTACGTAACTATTGCACAATTTTACATATTTTCAAGAATTACTCATGGCAGTTGGCAGTTCTATTAATTCGTTTGTTTGTTTGAAAGGGCGCGCACATTCTTGGCTGATTTTGGGTCATATTAACAATTTTGTGAAACAAAAACTCCCTTGGAACTTTTTTCACGTGCAGATGGGATGGCAAAAGTAATTTCTAGTCATTTTCTGCAGTTGTCTAAAAGTCAACATCATTTTATGAACAGCAGTCATTTGTGAATTGCGCGCGCACCTTTGACCGGGATACTGTGAGAAACAAGAAATTTTGGCGCAGTTGTTTTTGTTGATTTTCATGACGTGAAATTGTTATTTCGCCAAAACTAAGATTGACCAACTAGCCTCAAAAATTAAGATCACGCAAAAGAAATTAAACAAGTTTTGTGTGAATTTAAAAATGAAAAAGCTCAAATGTTTTTGCATTTCTTGTCGCATCCTTTCAAAATCAGCGTTTAAAATTTCCTTCTTGAAATTTCCAACAGCTTTTGAAATTTTGAAGAAAAACTGTTCAGCAGAAAAAACTAGTCAACATTATGGCAAAACTGCAATTCCGTTTTTATTAATAGACAATATTAATAAATTATACGAGAAGTTATACAAGTTTTTCCGGACGAATTTCTGCAGAAAATTGTAGGAAAACCACTTCGAGTTGAAAAAACCAGTTAATTTTAAAATGTAAAACTATTGAATCATATGGCCAACGATGTAAATTAAAGAAAGAAATTGCGAAACTTAACCAAGACGATGCCACGGTAGATTTAATCGAAACGAAAAAATGGAAATATGAAATTTGGAAGACGATTGCAAAAATGCAAATTGCAAATGATGCAAGGATGCAAATATATATTGTACGTAGCTTAGACGTGGGTAAAATATGGTAAAATAGTGAAAGTACTTATAAATATAAGTTCAATTCAACTTTAATATAATATTTTTATGCAAAAAAACTCTAAAAATTTTATGTAATAAGATGATGTTTGTAAAATAGACGGTGGACTGCACCAAATCGGATTAACTTAAGTCTGAGCTGGAGCTAATCTCCAGTTAAATCGATTTAGTTAAATCTGAGCTAAATCGCAGCTAAACTCCAGTTTTTAACTAAACTTAAGCGCCAACTGCATTAATCTTCACTGGTGCAGCGGACTTGAACCGATTTAAGGATTTGAAGCCTGAGCTAAATCGGTCTAATCTAATCGTCAGTTAATCCAATTTGGTGCAGTCCACCGAATATGTGTAAAATAGATTAATCTATTAGAAAAATCTCCGAAAAAATCCACCTCCTGTGAATGTGAAACAGGCTTTAGACAATGCACGCAATTTCACGATAATAACAATCTTAGTGTTAGTCCATTTACTCGATGTTACCGTCAACCTAAAGAGGCGCCGGTTCATAACTATGACGATAATAAAATGTCTATGTCTAATGTCTTTGCAATTAAAGCTGTGCAAAACGACCATCGACACTCTTGCCGCTAGCAATACAGTAATTTACTAAATTAAATTCAAGACCTATGGGGCTACAGCCCAACAAAAACAACACGAAAATCATATACGCAATCATCTAACTCGTTACACGCGTTTGTTTATTGCCAACTTTAGTACTTTAACAGGAAAAAGTCATTTGCCTTTTTCTATTGAAAAAATAAATTAAAATTCAGGACAACCCTGATTTTAAGCTGGTAACGTGCTAAAATAAAATTAAAAAAAAATCTGGGATGAAGACATGTCTTGATTTGAAGCGAGAAGGTTCCATTTTTGAATTACAGCTTGGTTTTAGTAATTTTCAAGGGTCACTTCATACTTACAGGCGTTGTGATATTTAAGAGTAGCAATAACAATAGTAAAATACTTTCCACCGTAAGCAGCTAGACAATATACCAGATAGAAACTGCCTTAGTCCGTTAAACCATAATGGTTAGACAAATGTCTTGCTTCACTAAACGTATAAATTATTTGCTAAATTAGCTAGATTTTGAGTTTGTAAAAATTTTCAGAAACATACCAATGCCTCCTGTAACCAAATCTCCTTTTGTCTTCGGTGTCTCAGGACCCTGTGCGACCTAAGCGAAGACTGTTGTAGTTTCAGCGAAAGACTAGCATCAGAATCTTTGGTATTGAAATGATTTCGCGCTTCACCGGTGCGCTCAGAACAATACAGAAAGAGCATATCACAGTCAGCATAAGCAGAAACAAATAGCGCTGTCCATCAAAAGGCAGTCTGCCATGGCGACAAATTCTTGACCAAAGGCTTATATTTGGTACTGCTGTTGTTGTTGTTGCTGTTGTTGCTGCTGTTGTTGTTGTTGTTGTTGTTGTTGCTGTATTGTTACAATGGCACTGTATGACAGTAATATTTGGAATGGAGCGTAACCGCATGGTCGGCTGGAATGCTTAGAAGTGAAAGGACAAAATATGCCAACGAAAAAGCCTGATTGCTAAATCGCACCCAGGCCCGAGCTGAATGTTGTAACCACTAAATGAATGGAAAATTGGAAACAAACAAAATAATCTTGTTCAATCAATCTAGAGAACACAAAAAGAAAACAATCGAATTAGTCACTGCAATTATTTGTAATTGCAGGTGACGTTTACAACATTGCCTTTGCTAAAGATGATTTTTGGGGTCACAGATAGACGGTTTTTTAACCATTGTCAAATTGAAGTAATTCAATTTAACTTATTGTGTTTCACTCAGAAGGTAACTCAAAACAAAACTGTTTGCAGTAACTTAGCAGTAATGCCTTTATAAACGACATTTAAGGTTACATTAACGATAAATTTCATTTTTTAAATACAGATATAATGACTAAGTGTTTTTTCATTAATACTATATACTTTATGGTTTCAAAGAAAGTTACACGTAATTCTAACAATCCTAACTGATAATTCTTGTTTTCCAGATTGACCCAATGAGAACAAAGAGAAAAATAATTTAAAATGAATGTAAGAAGGTTATTAGTCTAATTTCAAGGAAAAATTTCTTGTATAAGAATTGCATAATGATCCTGGTGTATACCCACGCACGTCAACACAGCATAAAGAAGTCTAACGGCGCTGTTACACTGTAACTCTTGCTGCCGTTTTCGACATTTGTATGTAAAGAAGTATCGTATGTCATTTCAGGCTGAAAATTGCGTTTTTCTGCCCATAATGCACATACGAAACTGTGTAAAAATGCAAACTTTCCCTTTGCTTGGATATATTATAAATTTTCTAGCCTCGAGCAAAGAAAATTTGATCAAATTGTACGCAAACTTTGTACAAGTTCAAGTTATCGTAACTTGTTTAAGATTGCACAAGCAATTATGAATTCAAACACTTTCTTATTTTGTAATTTAAATTACTGTATTTCTCTTATTAAGTTCAAGGGTCAGCTCTGCACAGATTACTGTAAAATATTTCACCGATAAGACCATAACAGAAGCGCATAACATTATTATTGCACGACAAATGCTTGTTAGTGACGTGTTTATTTGACCACAAGCCTTATATGTAGAAATGTCCCGGTTCTCACTACGCAGAAGTAAGTCATACCAAACAAGTACTGAGGTCTGATTTAAGGAATAGGTAACTAACTACAAGAAATATTGGGCAATAGGGAGTCCTGCGTATTGTACTGATTGTTTTGATTAGTTGACCTCATTTCGTATTTGGACCCCTCAATTCTTACTCCAATTGCTCTTAAAGCTTATTCCTTATTTCTTATTTCTGCCTAGTGGGAACCCGGCCTTAGGTCTGATTTTCGTGAAACTTCACCAAAAGCTCACATACTGAAAACTTACTTTTCAATTGAAACATAATGTTAAAAACAAAGGTTAACCACCAAGGTTGACTTTTTTATGTAATGCAACCCTAATGAAAAAGAAGGCGGTGGCATTTTCTACTTAAATCAGTAGGCAAATCATAATCTGTGGCTAAGTACACCCACTGCAGCAACTTTGATCGCTGAGACTGATGAACCTAATGACAATTGTGTCGAAATGTAGGCGGGCTTGAAGGTGCTCGCTGACAGACTTTGATGAATTAGTATCATTGGTAATTAAACCAAACTAGCGTTGATGAAGTAATTTCAATGAAAGTCCAATAATCCAATCACTGATGCTTTTGACGTATCAGTCTGTGGATTGTCGAAAAGTTTACTTTCCAAATTAGCATAAGAGTGACTAACGCTACGAAAAAACAAGCTTGTAGTTTCAACAAATCATATAAATGAGTTAACTAACTATTGTCTGGAGTTTATGCAAATTAGTAAGGTCAACCTGTGGGACATACATGTGACAGGGTACAGAATTTTGCGGTATCTCTACGGCCAAATTTTCGGGACCCTCTTCCCCGACCAAAAAAACCCTAAAAAATACCCTCATATATATATGCTTTTGAAGGACTGTACCTGATTATTCCTTAGAGCTCGTGACGAAATGAGGTGACTTTTACGTCAGTTTACGTCAAATGGGGTTTCGCTGCCTATCAGCAAACTTTACATTTTGTCCCCGAAATCAAAATTAAGAATCGATTGCGAAACAAAATTTTTAAAAATTTGTGTGTTAGAAATAGGCCCGGTATCACAGAAAATCCGCCTTTCCCTCCGAAAAAAATGCTTATCGAAAACCTTTTCTTCCGTCTTAGAAAAAATTCGCCCGCCACAAATTGACTTTACTACGATAATACCTACATTTATACACAGTATACGGAAGTTTGAATAGTTTTCGACAAACTATGAACATGCTTTATACAGCAGCAGTT